>VDFB02024772.1:0-12774 GCA_007258455.2 Sequoia sempervirens | reverse complement strand
CTCAAAAGAATTTGCTCTAACAGGGAGAGGGCTATATTTAGAGATAAGAAGGATCATATTAACAGACATCCTTCAACTAGCAAAATCAACACTCAAATTTCCAAATTACTGCTCAACATCAGAAAAAATATTTAGTCCTTTCATGTATTAAATAACGTTGCAATTTAAATCATGTGTAATTCATTCAAGTAATTAAATCACTTTGCTTTTAGTTTTGTTTTTGTTTGGTAATAAATTTTGAATGTACATTCAATTCAATGTGTGTTGTTTGTAATTGGTAGCATTTTTTGCTTCCAAGACTTTAAGTTTTTTTGATAAAATGTTTTCTGATTATTTCCATTTGTAATATGTTTGATAACAAAGGATCAATTTCCAAACAATTGTTCTATTTAAGTATAAACCTTTTAATTTTGTTTTTATTTAGTTAAAAAACTTGAATGTACTTTCAATTTGTCTGTAATTGGTAGGTATTCTTTTCTCGCAAAAATAAATTATTTTGATAAAATGTAATCTTTGATTATTTCCATTTACAATATGTTTGCATACAAAGGGTCAACTTCCAAACTATTGTGTCCACTAAAGTATGAACCTTTGGTGCATTCATGTGTTAAAGTTGAAATATCATCTTTTATTTGTGTTTTTGTCAATTACTACTCGTGAAATATGAGTGGATGATCCAAACTGATAATTATACAGATCAAATTGAACACCTAAATATTAGAGATTTTTTTATTTGAAAGAACATTTTAAAGACTCAAAGTATAAATACCTAGGTACGGAACCTATTTTGCTCTATGTGAATTCCCATGATGCTTAATTAGCAGCTGAATGGGCCAAACAATATTCACTAATTCTATTCACTTCCTTTATACACCCTGGAAACCAACATATCAACAAGGGGCCACATCTGCTGGTGTTGAAAATGCACAGATTCTCTCCCCTCCAAACCTCATGACCTTTCAAACCTCACTCTCCATCAAGCTTGCACAAAATAATTATATTTTCCTGGTGAATAAATTAATTTGCCTCTATTTCCCAAGATAAAAAGGAAGAAAAAATTCCATCACAAAATGATCTTATCCAGGTCACATATAAAGGGAGAAAGAAGTTAAGAATTCAAAATGATATGGGGTCATCATACAAACCATCCCTAAGATTTAATCTAAAATGTGATTACAACCCCTTAATTACTAATAAACTTGGGTTTGCATATATAGAATTAGATATTTTACTATTTGATATAAACTAAACTAGCCCATACATGAAAGCTTGCTGCCTTTCAAATAAAAGTATGATGTAAAATTTCATATAAAGATAGGATTTGATGTAAACTACATGAGGTTGGGACTTTCCTATTGGCCAATTGAATTTCCTATAGGCTAGGAGATTTGGTGAGAGAATTTAAAAACCATATCCATGGATCTTTGTGTGACTTTCCAATTGATTACAGTTGAGGTTGGATTCAACTCTTGAGAACCATCTTGAGTTGTTTGAGGAGAAAAATGATAGGAATTAACAGCTAGGATGTTGTTTTGATTTTTTTTTCCAATTGTACTAGAGATTTATATGAAGTTTGGCAAGTTTCCCATTGTACTAGAAAATTGGGAAGTTTGTTTTTCAACAAAATCTCCCTCCCCTCAAATTTTTTTTGCCCAAGCATTGAAAAAAAGTCACTTTTATTGTCCTAAAAATGTCTAATAAACACAAGGTTTTCACAGTCTATAAGTATTAAGCGAATTGTCTTTTTAAAATAACTATTTGTATCAACGTTTCATTCCATGTTATTTTGAATAATAATTTTTAAATAATTATAATTTAATAAAAAATTAATAAATTATTTTCAAATTAAATATTTAATTAATCATATAAGAAAAATAGAAAAATTTGTGCACAGACAAAATAATATTACATAATAATACAAATACTCACAACAATTCATATGTCCAACAAAGATATCTCTCGGCGTTATTTAGATAGATTATGAATAAGAGAGATAAGCTAGTTATATTTAGAAAAGCATAGTAGGGTTATTTTCCGATGGTAGAACTAGAACATGCTTTTATATTTAGTATTTAGTGTTTCTTAATTTGAAGATTTACATTTTTTAATGGAGAAATTATTATTTTTAAATAAGATATTGTATTATTAGCATGTTTATATATATAAATTTATTTAAAGTGGGAAAGTGTTTGTTAAATATACGACAAATTGAACTTATGTTTAATTGTTAATTTATATATTTATAGAGGATTATATATATTTATAAATAAAGATTTAAATATAAAGGTTTGCATATAATATGTTAAATATATTTATCTAAATATAGAACAATTTTTAATTATTTTTATTTATTTAAAAACTATATAAATGTTACTCTATAGTTCTTATTTACTTTAAGTTTTATTAAGTGTTATTAGTACTTCATTTCACATAGTACTATTGCAATGAGTTTTGCTTTTTTGTGAATTATTCAACTTTACAAATTATAAGAATTATTTTTTATGCATATGATTATTTAAAAAGTTATACTGCAAGGTAAACTATTTTTTTAACATTTTTTAAAAATGATTTTTCTCATTTCATTAAATCTTTCTAAAATAAATAAATGTTACCTATTTTAATTCTTCACAAAAATCAATTAACTATTTTATGGAGATTTGAATTCATGGTATTAAAATAATAAATTTAAATTTAAATTGGGATCACTTATTGGTGTAATCTGAGAGTGTTGCTCATTTTACTGGTAGTCCCACCACTAGTCCCACATTGTGCTCAAAGGAATTGTGGCGCCTAATCTTGGAAGACATACAGTGATCTAGGCAGACGTGGTGAGCTGCTGCTTGTTCCCTCAGAGGTGTGTGCTGCTCGTGGACTGTTGTCAGACCCACACGTGGGTCTTTCATGCCTAGTGGTGTGTGCTGCTCATGGACTACTGTTGGACCCACACGGGTTTCTCATGCCTGTCGATTCTAGGTTGGACCCTCGTGAGTCTTTCATGCTTGGAGGTTTTGCGCGGTTGGTCTTGGAGCGATAAGTTTAAGATGGCTCAAGGTGTAAGGGTGTTGCGCGTCGTATATTTCTGAGGATGAGGCCCCTCAACAATGTGGTCTCACTGGTTCATAGCTCCATCAAAAGCGTTAAGGGTGTTGCCCCTTAGCAATGTTTACTTAATCAAAATAAAATAATAAATTTAAATTTAAATTAAATCACATCCATAAATTAGCATATAAAGATAATTAAAAATTAAATTAAATCTTATTTCACATTGCGATTGTTTTTTTAAATTTTATTAACTTCAAAACACAAATAAATACAAATAAGAATTAAATTAAAATAACTAAAATTAGTATAATTATTAATTAAATTCTAATTCTAATCCTAAAGTATTATAATTAGGATTAGGATTAGGATTAGAATTAAGAATAAGGTAAAATTATGGCTAGAACTAGGGGAGAGGGGTCAATAGTTGTGCATGGTCCAATAGTAGTACAGTTAATTGTAATTATAATGGCCAGTCTTACTACATATTTATACTATATAATGTACATAAATAGTCCAAATGTAAATTAAAAAAAATCAAATGTTGATCAAAAGTGGACCCATACTTGAACACATGAGAACCTCTGAATGTTATAAAAAAAACACAAAATAAGTATTTTTTTGTCTCAAATAAAATGGCCTCATTTTGGCAAAAAAAATTGGGGTCTCCAAACTTTGGCTTGAAGGGGATTCTCTTAAAATTATTAAGTGTCTTATGCTGAATAGCCTACCTTCTTGGTTGATTTCCTATCTTATTAATGATTCGCTATCCATCATCAATTCTTTTCATGAGATTAGAATTTCACATGTGTTTAGGGAAGCTAACTTGTTGGCTGATGGGTTGGCTAATTTGGGAGTGGTGGCTCAAAATAATTGGGATGATTATTAATCCTTGTCTCTTAACCTTAAGATCATTTCCAATAATGACCAGTTGTCATGTCATTAAGGTGGTAAAGCTAAGGGAAAGGCTCTTTTATTTCATTCTAAGTTGGTTTTTGCATGTCGAGTCCTGAACCTACTCTTCTCATAATTGTCTTTTAGATATATCTATGAAATTATGGTTTGGTTGCTTAGGTTTGGCTATACTTGGTATGGCAAGCTCACACACTTTGTGGGTCTCTTTTGCATTGCTTTGTGGTTAGTTTTCCTAATCTTGTATTTGCAAAAAATTAAGGTGCTGGTGGAGTGTTGTTCATTGTATGTCGCCATGGGAGGAGCTCATTGTGGAGTGGAGTTGAGCTCTTGTGAGGAGTTTCAAAGTAATGAAATTGTGTGGGAGCTCCTAGAAAAGGGTGGGGTTAGCCCTTATTTGCTAAATCTCCAAGGTTCAAACCATGAAGTGATGAAGGTTTTTGTTAAAGGTTGGAGCAGTAGGATTTTGTGATACAAAGGTGTGGAGTTTAATATTAATGAGGATTTCGTAGCTGAGGTGACTGTTCTTCCTTCCACCAGAAGGAAATTTTACAGAGATAGAGGTGCGGCTAAGAAATCCCTTGCTAATTTCTTTATATATGATGAGAAGAAGAAGCTCAAGTTGGTTGGTAGTGGTGGGTATGCTCACAAATCTCTCAAGCCACTTTGGAGGGATATAGCTCTGGGTATTATGCATTACTTCACCTTGGAGGGTAGGTTTTCTATAATTTATGGCTATCATTTCATGCTTTTGAACCATTTTCTCCACAATGCTCTGGTTTGGTTCCCTTTTTATCTTCTGTTGTCAATGGAGACTAGTATTGAGGATCATCAGAAGAACCCCAAAAAGGATATTCTCCATGAAGGCCTTATGAATCTAATTTTTGAACACATAAAGATGAAGTTGGTCCCTGTTTCTCCTAAGACTCTAGCCCATAAAAAGGGTGCAAAATTTTTTGGCTATGAGACTGGTGATTCGACGGCAAAATGGGAAGGGAATTCTAAAGATGATGATTCAAAATTTGAGATGTCGGAGAAGGATACTGAGTCTGTGGAGGGCTCTGAGGCTTGTGAATCCTAGTCCAAGGGCTATGAAATGAATAATGATTTGAAGGAAGTTGTGTTGTCGTCAGGGAAGAAGAATGTGAAGGGGAAGAAAAAATGCTCCAGGAAAGATAATTTTTCTATCAAATAGAAAGTGGAGGTGTCTAAAGTTGTGGAGGAGTCCCCTATTTTTGATGTGAAACATACCCCAGGTGCTAATAAGTTGGATGATTTGGAGATTTCCCCTATTCTAGAGGATAGTCATGGTGTTGGTAAAGGCCTCCCAAGGTCCATGCAGCCTATGGAGGTTAATGATCATGGGAATGAGGGTTTGGTGTGTTCAAAGGGGGTTGACCCTAACTAGGTTTCTCTTGACTCTCCTATTGGCAATGAGCAAGTTAAAGGGAGTGTTGTGAAGGTGGAGCAGCTGGAAATTCTGGTAGACTTGGCGAATATGCCGGATAAGTGTCTAGTTAAAGTTGGGGTGATTGAAGTGGAGGATTCCCTTGTTGAGGAAGAAATGGAGGATAAAGAGGAGGCTCAGGAGGACCCCATCGAGAATATTAGTTCTCAAGCAACACCACCAGTGAATTACCTGACGAGGTTAACATGGGCATATTTTTCAGATGGTAGAGGACGGAACTCACAACTTGCTTTCTTTGGTAAAGTGGCTTTTCTCAGAAGTTAAGGAACTCAATGTCTAGCCAAAGAATTGGCAAGATGTTTGTGTGGCATTGGTGCATAGCAACCAGAAGGAATGGTCAATTAAAGGTAAGGTTAAAACCATGAATGTTATGTTTGATAAACTTACTATGGATGTTGACCGTCTTGGTAATACTCATGAGGAGAGGATTACATCCTTGGAATTGGTGGTCCAAAAGACT
The DNA here is from genome assembly GCA_007258455.2 of Sequoia sempervirens. Lineage (NCBI taxonomy): Eukaryota > Viridiplantae > Streptophyta > Pinopsida > Cupressales > Cupressaceae > Sequoia > Sequoia sempervirens. Next base: position 6,895 of record VDFB02024772.1, on the reverse strand, counting down.
TTTGAGGAGAGATTTTTTAATATTGAGGATAGAATTAGTAATTTTTCTGATTATTTGAAGACTATGGTTAATATTAGTAAAAATTCCTTGAATTCAACTGTTAAGGGCCTCTTTGTTTTAAATGAGAAAGCCTTGAAATGGACTGGTAAATCCCTAGAGCTGGGTGATATTGAGAAGGCCATGGAGGATGTTAATCACACAAAAATGATGGAGAAGAATGAGGATATTGCTCCTATTGTGGAGAAAGATGTGGATGTCGGCCTGTGTTTAAGAACGAGAAGCAAGACCAAGAAGCAAGCTGTTATTTCGTTTGAGGAGCTCAAGGATGCGATGGAGATACATGAGGGGGTCGTTGAGGAAAAATTTTCCTCAGTTAATGTTCTGGAAAAAATGTTGTAGCTTTTTTTTTTCTTTTGCTTAGTTAGCCTTGTTGTTGATATTTTGCTTTAGGGTTGTTGACGGGTTTCATGGTTAATTTTTGTTGTCAACATTTTGGTTTTTTGCTGACCCCATCGAGAATATTGGTTCTCAAGCAACGCCACCAATGAATTGGGATGAGGTTAACATGGGCATGTTTTTTGGATGGTAGAGGATGAAACTCACAACTTGCTTTCTTTGGTAAAGTGGCTTTTCTCAAAAGTTAAGGAACTCAATTTCCAGCTAAAGAATTGGCAAGATGTTTGTGTGGCATTGGTGCATAACAACCAGAAGGAATGGTCGATTAAAGGTAAGGTTAAAACCATGAATGTTATGTTTGATAAACTTATTATGGATGTTGTTTGTCTTGGTAATACTCATGAGGAGAGGATTACATCCCTCGAATTAGTGGTCCAAAAGACTTTTGAGGAGATATTTGTTAATATTGAGGATAAAATTAGTAAGTTGACTGATGATTTGAAGACTGTGGTTAACATTAGTAAAAATTCCTTGAATTTGATTGTTAAGGGCCTCTCTATTTTAAATGAGAAAGCCTTGAAATGGACTAGTAAATCCCTAGAGTTGGGTGATATTGAGAAGGCCATGGAGGATGTTAATCACACAAAAATGGTGGAGAAGAATGAGGATACTGCTCCTGTTGTGGAGAAAGATGTGGATGTTTCCCTGTGTTTAAGAATGAGAAGCAAGACCAAGAAGCGAGCTACTATTTCATTTGAAGAGCTCAAGGATGTGATGGAGATGCATGAGGGGGTCATTGAGGAAAATTTGGCCTCGATTAATGTTCTAGAAAAAATATTGTAGCTTTGTTACTTCTTTTGCTTGGTCAGCCTTGTTGCTGATGTTTTGCTTTAAGGTTGTTGATGGGTTTCATGGTTAATTTTTGTTGTCAACATTTTGGTTTTTGTGCTGCAAGCTTTATTGGTTTAGTCTTTCTTGCAACTTATTGCCGTTGTAAAGGGTTTTGGGGTCCCTTCAAAACTTGCTTTTCCTTATCAAAAACTATCCACTATAGTGTGTCATTTAAAAAATAAAATGCTCGTTTAATAAAATAAGACACTCATTTAAACAATACTATTATCAAAGTAAAAAAATATTGTTCTTATATGTACAACTATTGGGGTAGCAATGTACAAGCATTGAAGTATTTTATATTAATATTTTTTCCTATCACAAATATAAAAAATGAGCACAATAAATACCATTATTTTTCCATTCATGAAGGATTTTCAAAAAGTTTTAGTGTTCAACCATTGGTCCTTTTTTGTTTGATATAAGTTGTATTTTAATTTTTATAACAACAAATAGTTCTTTTGTGTTCAACTATTGGTCCATATGTTTGAATATAAAAGAGGGATATCAAAGATTTATGGTTACCAATAGGTATTTTGTCCATTTAGGTTGCATATTAATTTTATTTTAAATAAAAATGTGATATTTTATGCACATTAATTATATTTTAAATAAAAATATGATATTTTACAAGCAACATATGGTTTTTTTTGTTCAACTATGTTCCATATTGATTAATTTTTAGACACTTCTTAATAGATGTGTTGATATGGCGAGTTACATGATGAGTCACACCTCCAAACCATAGTTATAGATAGATAAGAGGTTAGTCCACATTTTTTTTAAAATGAAGGTTTTGTGATATTATATCAAATTAAAATAAATTAAAAAAATATTAATAATTAAGTTCACTTAAATATGATTAATAGATATAATGCTACAAAAATTTATTGATTTAATATTAATATCTTTATTCCAAATCTTATTCTCAATATTAATTCATAGATTTTTTGTAATGTCACTCTACAATTTTTTACTAAATAATCATTGATTTGTTAATATTTAATAATTACCGATTTGAATCAAGATATTTAGTTGCACTTGTGTCTACTATGAATCAAATCTGATACTTTAATATAGTAGCATATCTATCTCATTACATAGTCTATATAGAAAATGTTGAGAAATATCCAATTGTAGGAATCCAAAATGATAGTAATATTTATATTTGTATTTTTGTTATAATATTTTCTTTAGTTGCATCATATACAATAAGAGTGTCATCATCATTCACTATATTATGTGAAAAGGTTTACATAAATTGAGTTTTTAAACTTTCCAAATCACAAATTGTAGGAAATAGACCAAATTGTGTGAGTTCATAGCTTAATCTACAACTTGGGACAACATATTTACATCATGTTCATCTTGAATTTTGAAATATGATAATCTTGAAGTATTACAGTAGATATGAATCATCAATGGTAGGTTTATCAAACATTTTTTTGTTAAGATATGATCTTTTGCAATGGTCCCAAAGTAGTGTCCTTGGCATTTAGTACAATGTATAAGTGACTTCGGAATGCATTTTGTGGGATTATGTACATGTGTTATATTCCATATCTTGAAGCCTTTGTTCTTTTTCTTTTTTGTTGGATATTTGCTTTCCTCTCCTTAATTTTTCATAGCTGTCATATGTGAATGGGGGCTTTATATGTAGGCCATTTAAAGAGCTGACACGGGAAATTGCCACGAATGTTAACCTTAGTCTTTCTTTTGAAGCAATAATATCATTGTGTTAATACAAAAAATATAGACACTTCGTGTCTAAGACAAGGAGATCCTATCTCTCCTATTTTATTCGCTAGTATGGTCGGTAGAAGTCTTGGAAGAAATTTGAAAGGTCGATAGATCAAAAGATCCCTTCCTCGGTCTTAAACCGGCCTTCTAGCACTTGATTTGTTCTCATCAACAGCTTAGTCGACTCCATACCATGCTCTTAAGTAAATCTTAATACTTCAGAGGGAAAGACTTTGAAATATCTGCTGGATGCGTATGGAAGGGCGTCTGGCCAGTTGATTAATAAACAGAAAAGCTCTCTCTTCTTCTTTAATACTCTTGAACACAGACAAAATAAAATTGCTAGAATCCTTGGTTGTGGGGTGGAGTCTTTACCTACCACCTATTTAGGTTTACCTTTTAGCCTTAAACCCCCAGAGTCCTAGATTTCGTTGGTTGAGAGGTTTAGTAAGAAGCTTGTTGGATGGAAAGGATCTTTGCTAAGTCAAGCGGGTAAATTACAACTCCTCAAAGCTACTCTTTAGAATCTGCCGATTTATGCTTTAAGCCTCTTTAAAATCCTTGCCAAGTTTGTGGATGCCATTGAAAAGATTCAAAAAAGATTTCTTTGGTCGGGTGTTGAAAAAAAAAAAGGTGGCCTTTAATAGGGTGGGATTTGGTGTGTAGACCTAAAAAGGCCGATGGTTGAGGTCTTAGAAAAATCAGAATGGTTAACAAGATACTTCTAGCTAAAAAAATTTGGAGGATATTTTCGTCCTCGGGGGAATGGACTGATATCCTGACAAGAAAATATTTGGAGAATAGTAGATCTCTTATAATTAAGATGGACTCCCATCTTCTACCCAGAGGCTCAACTTGCTGGAATAATCTGATTACTGGAAGAAAATTTGTTGAAACAGGAGCAGGTTGGCAAGTCAGGAGTGGAAACCAAACCAAATTCTGGGAGGATAGATGGTTGTTTAATGAGCCCCTTATCAAAATTGAACCTTTTCGCAGATGGGCTGAGATTTGAAAAGCTCTATTTGGTCTATATGTTAAAGATTATTAGTTGAATGGAAAATGGGTGGATCTATGTCTTGTTAGTCAGGATCTTGCTCTTGTTCACTCATCCTTGCTGGCTGTCAGACTCTACCATGATCAGACAGAAGATCATCTTTTTTGGATCGATGAACCCTCGGGCAATTATTCTATTTTGTCAGCTTTTTTTAGGCTATCTTTTGTCCAGGTTCCTCCTCCCTTTTGGTCGAGGGCTTTGTTCAAACACCTGGTTCCTAAAGTCAATATCTTCTTTTGGACCCTTCTTCAAAATAAAGTGCTCACGGTTGATAATCTTTGCAAGCGTGGCCTTCAAATACCCAACATATGCTATCTTTGCAAGATGGAAGCAAAGTCAATTTGTCATTTGTTTCTTCATTGTCCTTTTGCTGCCTCAATTTGGGAAAAATTCCTCTGTTACTGGCAATTATCATGAGTGTTCCCCTTGTCAATTGAAGACTTCTTCATACAATGGAAAGCCCCAACTCACAATCCTACACTTCAGAAACTATGGGATTTTTCCTTCCCTCATGTTGCTTGGGGTCTATGGAAAGAACAAAATAATAGAATTTACAGAGATAAAGAATCTTCGGTGGCCATTGTGTTTGATAAAATAATCAGATTATTGAAAGAAAATTTCAATACTATCCCCCAAAAGGTTTGTAATATCGAGAAAGTGGCTTGTTCGTCCTATGATCTTACGGTTGCTAAGGAATGGAATATTATTTTTTATATTTCCTGTGCCCCTAAACATGCTAAGAAGGATAGGGAGGGTGTCTGTTGGACTTTTCCACCAAATGGTTGGATCAAAGCCAACTTTGATGGGGTGGCTAAAGGTAATCCTGGGGCGGCAGGATGTGGCGGAGTCTTAATGGATTCTTTTGGCAATTTCCTTGGTGCAATTGCCAATCCCCTTGGTTCTCAAACCAATCACCTTGGTAAGGCTACTGGAGATTTTCATGTTATAAATTTGGCTCATAGTTTGAATTTTAAAAACCTTTGGCTTGAAGGGGACTAAAAATATTATTGAATGTCTTTTAGGTAGGTCCCCCCCCTCATGGACCATAAAGTCTTGGATTGATGATGCTATTTCGACCTTAACTAAGTTTGATAATATAAAGGTTTCACATGCCTATAGAGAATCCAATGCTGTCGCAGACTTTTTTGCGAATGAAGGGTTAAAAGTAAAGGACAATGCACTTGGCTGAATATTAGTGATTTAGGTGCTAATGTTCATGCCTTATTGAACTATGATGCGTCACATGGGCAAGATGTGTGTCATCTCATTAATGATGATAAAATGGGGAAAACACATCACTATCATTAGATTGCATGGGACCGAGCCAATTTGCTTATCCTGTAAGTTTGCTTGGCATGCTTTGTGGGTTCACTAGTTTAGCGGGACCATTTTGAGTCAAGATTTCATCTCTGTCTGCTCTATTGTCCTTGCTAAAATGGGAGGAGATAGAAAAATAGTTGAGCCAAACAATTTTGAGATGCACACAAGAAACACTAAAGTGTGGAACAAAGTCAAAAGTGGGGGCTTACTCCCTTTTCTGGAAAAACTCCATGGGTCTAATCAAGAAGCTACAGAGCATTTTGAGAGGAATTGGGAAAATGGGGAATTAACCCTTTTTGGTAGGAAAGTTCAGCTCGACGAAAATCTTATAGCTGAAGTGACTGGTATGTCCACTGAAGGACACAAATTTTTTTGGGACAGGGTTTTCTCTAATGAAGCAGTCAGATTTTTGAAGAAAGATAAGGAAAGATTGAAACTGGTGAAAATTTCTAACAGTTACTTTGAGGTCGACACCATTAAAGCTCTCTAGAGAAAATTTCTTCGCGTCATCATGGAGTATATAACTTTGGATGGTCGTTTCACTAGGTTTTATGGCTATCATTTTGCTTTGCTCAACCATTTTCACTATAAGGTCAGGGTTTCTCTTCCCTACTATCTTCTCTGTTCCTTAAGAAAGAGTCTAGAAGACCATAAGAAAAACCCAAAAAGATATCCTATTTTGCATACTGGTTTGATTAGGTTAATTGTTGAACATTCTCAAAATATGTCGGCCCCTGCTAATTTGGATGCTTCCCCGGAGTTTGAGGAGGATGATACTGAACCTAACTGTTCAAGGAATTTTCCCAATTTGAGCTCGGTGAGGATGGTCCTAAGTCCACCCTCTGTTCAGACTGGCAAGAAAAGTCAAATCCATAATCCCCAGTCTGTTAAAGCCTGCCCTGCTTCTAAGCCTAGAAGCTCTACACCTAAAACCAAAGGTGCTGGAAAGAATCTACCTGTCAAAAACCTTATTTCTTATTCTGAAGACTCTCCTGATTATGAGGATTCTGGCGCTAACAATAATTCATCCTCTATTTTCCCATCATCAGACAAAGATGTTAGAATTGAATCCCTTGGAGCCTCCGACCCTGCAAAAAGTTGCTTCAATCTTGATAGGAACCCTCTGCTAACTTCCTGAGCATAGCTAGGAATAATGTTGTGGACCATTTTAGAATGTCAAAATGGGTCTTTCATGAAATTAATGACCTGAAAATAAAAAATTGGGCCCTCTAGAGTAAATTGGAAGAAATGAGAGCTAAGGTTTTTGCGTTATGCAAGGAGGATGTAGAGCGCAAAGATCGCAGTGCTAGTAAAGAGATCCAAGACAATGTGGGTAAGGACAAAAGGATTGAAATAGATTTGGAAAAAATGAAAAATACTATGAAGATAATTGTTGAACATAACAATAAGATGGTAAGACATAATGCCATCATTATCAACGCTATGACTGAAAAATTGGACAAAGCTCAACAAGGGTCCTTGGTGGTTGATTTG
>VDFB02024770.1:0-42955 GCA_007258455.2 Sequoia sempervirens | reverse complement strand
CCAATGTTGAATTAAAGTGAACCTTTTTTTTCCAAGACTAAGGTAGTGAGAATGATGCTAGACCTCTAAATTTTTCCAATCTTGAAGACTAATGTTGACCTAAAGAAGAGGATAGATGTGGGTATGTAAATCTGTTTCATTCCTCCTAGCTCGAGCATAATAGTTTCTTAACAAGAGGTCACAATTGTGATAAAGTATTAAGGCCCACTTCCTACCAAACTTTGAATTATGATACCTACGTTTGTAATGGTGACATGTAGATCTTCCCTGATGGATTTTGATTGTGTGATAGATCATTTAGAGGAGTTCAAAACCATGAAAAGGACCAAGGTTTTAGATAGGTTGATTCTCATGAAAAAGACATGGATTTTGACTCATAAAGAAAATATACATGTCTGGATGTTTCCTCAATGCACATTCATAAAATTTTACTAACAACTTGTTTTTGTTGAGGTAGAGTGGTGAAATATGATTTTTGATTGCTTTTGAACTACGATGCCTAAGTTTAAAGTGATGACTAGTAGACCTTCTTTTGGGTATCCTAACTTTGTGTGAGATCATCTAGAAAAGTTCAAATTTATGGAAGAAAGGAAGATATTTATTACCATACAAATGGTGGTAATATGGGTCATCTAGCCTCAATACTGGTTTGTTCCTCTTCTTCATCTAAGATGTTTGCAATGTTTCTCCACTAAGTGGATTTGTCTTTTGCTAAAAAAGTGAAGCTTCTCAAACTACTAATGATATCAGTTTGTTCCCCATTGACGAGTTCAAATTTTGGTTGAATGATAGCACATTTAAGATCAGGTTGTTCAATGGGAGCAATCGGTCTCCAAATAGTCATGTGGGGTTTCAATTGTGTTAGTTTATCTTGCTTAAGTGAATTTAGTTTACCACAAAGACTCATCTTGATTAAGTTTTGAAACTAAATTTTTATGTCAAGAACATCATAACTTTCACAATGTCCATTCTGTGAGAATCTTGAGGTTGAAGCCATAATTTCCTATGTTGTCTTTTGAAAATATGGATTGAGATATAAGTCAAGATATTTAGAAATCTCTAAGGATAGAAATCCTTAGGATAAGCAATAATATCAAGGCTATTTCAAAAGGTATCCATATTTAAACCAAAGTATTTGAAATTTTGAGGAAGATAGTGAATGTTTGTTTTGTAACGTTTTGGAACCAAACAATGTATTAAACTGACTCACAATCATTTACAATCCTAAGTTGAAATGGCCATACTTGTTGAGGCCCCAATTCGATTTTTCCAAACACTAAGACATTGCAAACAACTAGAGATTTGGCAACACTACCTCCCCTCCATGGCACACACTTCTCAAGACCACCAAATCTCAAAATCCTAAAGATCCTAAGAACCTAAGGATATTTCTGTTTCAACAATGAATAGTACAAATGTGGGGTGGCTTCAGAATGACCATTCTTGTACCAACAAGTATTAAGGATTTTTGGAAACTAAACACTTTGGCTCTTAGTAACAAACTGAGAACACCTAGTTGTATACATGCATGCTTTTCCACTTAAGGCTCTTACTCCCATTGCCGTTCTACTTAAGTCATGGTAAAAGGTGTAGTACATTATAAAATCCAAGATAGAAGATACTTTCTCTTGATTTCCCAACATTTAATATAGCCTGCCGAAGGGGATTGGATACGTACTGTAAGTGCACAAAAAAAATGAAGTACACTTGAAGTGTTTCTCTTCACCCAAGATCACATGAAGCGCAAGGGTCCAATTGGATACACACTACAAGTGTGTCACAAAAAAGTAGACACTGATTCATTTTACCAACTAAAGCTAAGATGAATTCATTTTATGCACCAAACGAAATGTTAGGTTGCCTTGTTCAATTTTAAACCCAAAAGACAATGATGAGATGAGGGTTCAATTTTAGTCCCATTTGAGTGTTCGTTTTAAACCCAAATAAAATTTAGTGAGGTCCTACAATGTAAAGTAAAAAGCATAAGAAATTGGGTTATAATTGCCCCAAAGTTTCAAACGCTTGTTACAATCATAAAATATTAATAAGAGAATGCTTGTTCACTTTAACTTTGTGTCATCCAACCTGCAACCACGTTATTCTAAAAACCAGAACAACGTTAGAGGCATGTATGTACCCTGATGAATCAAAAAAATTAAAACACATGCTGAAAAACAATCGTTAAATTTCTTACCAAAGTTAGGTGTTGTTGTACATGATAGTGTCGCTTTGGTGAACATGAGCGTCACTATGTAGACAAACCATAGAGCACGATAGCATTGCTATTCTGTTGGGCATCACCATTTGCAAATTTTTGATACCTCTATAAAGTATTAGTGTTGTCATTCGTTTAATCAGCGTCGGTGCATGTAATAGGTGTCACTGTTTGAAATGATGATAGCGTCGCTATAAGGCAAAACCCTGCAAAGGTGTCACTAAAATTGTCTGCGGTGTCACTCTATCTTACAAAATTTAAAACAAACGGAATTCAAGATAGAAAATGATTAAATTGATGGTTTTCCCTCCCTCTAGCGCTAGAATATCGACCGAGGATATTAGTATGGAATGATTATGCTTGATTCATGAAGAATCGAAGCATATTCATGCCACTAATACTCAATCTTAAACATGATCATTAAAATGAAAGATAAACTAAAAATTTATTGAAATGAAACATTCTAAATATGAAAACATTTAAATGTCTACTCTAATCCATCTAAAAATTCTCTTGTTTTGGAATTGGTGTCGTGTTGATGTGGAATAACAACCCTTTCCCAATATTGTGATCAGTGAGCTCGTTCCAATTGATTCTCTTGAAGAGAATTGATGAAACTATTGTGATATGTGAATGAAAACATGATTTTAATCTAAAATGAGCATGATGTAAAAGCTAATCTACCATGATTTTATGCTAAATGATTTAGTTATGCAATTTCTAAGCTAATCTAAATGATATTTGAACCAAAAAGATTCAAACCCTAATTATCTAATTAGCTAAATGGATGCATGAAATCCATTAATGGAGGATAAGATATTATGCAACTAAATATGAACTAAGATATTCTAAATGCGAGTAAAGTATGAGTGTGGGTGATTTCAACAACATGTTTTCTTTGAAAGATGGACGATGGACCCATTTGTCTCCAAGTAGTGACCTATTTATAGGAATGCAAATGAGAAATAAAGGGTTGAGATCAAAAAAGCTAATCAATGTTCAAGGATGGAGGAGATAAGAGGCATGGATCATGGATTCTCATCGATGGATGAGAATACAAGATGAGATTTAATCAAGGGTTCTCATTTCTTCCAAACAAACACACTTTTGACCTGTTTAAAAGGTCAAAGGTTAACTTGCTCAAGAGGTTTCAAATTTAACTTGCTCAAGAAGCCAAGTGGGAATATTCCCTTTTTCAAATGATTGGAGGAGACTGAATATTCTTCAAAATATTCTCATGGGTGAGGAAAAAGGATATTTAGTTAAAATTAAAACTAAATTTAATTGTGCAAAGGAGGAATATTCCCTTGGAATATTCCTTTGCAAGTGGGAGTAATTTGGATTAATTAGATAAATGTTAATTAAACAAGGTTTTAATCATGCAATTAGGGGATTTAGAAGAATTGAAAGTGATGTTCATTAAATTAAATGATTTAATGAATGGAGAAAGGTGAAATGACATTCAATTAAATAACTTAGAGTTATTTAATTAAATAAGAAGACTTAGGGAATTAAATTAAATAGTTTGATTTATTTAATTTAATGAAATGAAATGTTAGCATGAAAGGGGGTGAATTAACTTGATTTGATGAATAAGGTTAATAGAAAAAAATGATGCAATTAATTATTTATAGCTAGGCTAATTTAATTAATTAAGAAAAAATAGGATGGGTTTTAAGAGGAAATAATGTTAGTATACCTGATTCGAGTGCATGATATGATTCAAGACATTTTTTAGTGTCTACAACTACTATTAGGAATATTTCCCACTCATTCAACATGTTAGCTATGTAATTTGGGCCAATAGGGAAAACCATGACTAACATAAACAATAATTATCTTCCATATGTGTAGTTGGTGGATCTTGCATGATCATCAACACCAATGTAGTTCATGCTTTCTGTTTTATATGCATGTTCAAATTTTTGGTTGGTAACACAAATATTTCAACAAATGCTCATGTCATGAATATACTCAATCTCACACCATTTATTGAAATGTTTTGGATAGTCTCAATTAGTAAAAACTATTGATGGTCCTCTCTAGTAGATAGTAGATCTATCTTGGGATGTTTTGGATTGGATAAATCCATTAGATATAATTAGACAAAGAAAATATATCTAGAGCATTTTGACATGAATTAAATTTTGGAATCTAATTGAAACTATCATTTAGAATCCAAATTGTAATCAATCTCTAATATGATTACTCACTACCAATATAATGCAACATTTATAGTAGTCCAATAAGTTGATAGAAAAAAAGGTATATACATTCTATAGATAGAAATTAGAAACTAAATTTGAGATATTTCACATACCTCTATCAACTCTCCATTGACATCTAGTCTACATGTACAAATTGCTTGCATTGGAAAAAAAAAGAATTTATTAACTTTTATGATCTTGAAATTATGCTTGTTTATATTCAAATGCTCCTAAGGTGAAAAGGAAATAAGTGCACCTACATTGTATAGGAGAGACATTATCTCATCTATTATGTCTCATTTGGAATCTAGTGTCATATTTTTTGATGTTATAGCTACAAATGTCCTAAAAATTATGCAAGAAAAAAGAGGAAGCACAAACAAGTAACATGAAGTTACCCACATTGAAATTGATCTTGGCTAGTAGATTCTCTTATAGGAAAATATTGTTAGGAAAAGGTGTGTTGTTCACCTTGCTAATGTTATCTATTATTTTTAAAATGGATACATCTATTAATAATATTTTTTCTAAAATATTTTTCTTACCTTTATCTTTGCCTTGGGAGTGCATTGGATTTAGACTTGGGCATGCCAAGCCTAAGGGATTAATTGGTCCAACATGTTTAGGGATTTCATCATTTTTTCATCATTTCACCCCTTTCATGTTGATGACCTTTTCTTTATTTGAATTTGATGAAATGTAAATGAATTATTCAGTAAATTTTCAGCATTAAACAAATATTAAATATTCTTGATTATGAATTTAATAGGTAATTATTAATTATCTTTTACATGCACTATGTCTGATATCCTAATTGATAAAATGATTGAAAAGCATCCATAACTTTCAAACCATTTCATCTTTACCAAATTTGAAAGATGTGTCACACTATATGCATTGCTAGCTATAGATTTTTAAAAAACTGAATTTTATATTTTTTAACCAAGCTAGGTTGACCAGAAAATTACTTTTTAATATTTTTTAAAAAGTCCTAGTAAAAATTTCATAACTAATTATATAATTACAAAAAAAGTCAAAAAAATGTGTTGCATATAAGTGTGTGTTGACTCATTTACTCATATTTAAAGATTTGTAGTACCCCTCCATTTTGTTTATGTTTTCTGTTAGCATGTTTTCACTTTGATAGACCTTGGTATTTGGTTTTGATATTTTGATCGCTGACATTGGAGCGATAGTGGATTTATTTTGTGATATGATGATACATTTTATTGTGGTAATTAATTCTGTCATGCTTTATGTTTTTGAAATTGGGGAAAACAGATTTTGATGGGATCCGGAACCCATTACAACCAAAAGCCAAACAGCTTAAACAAGCCAAAAAAACTAGACTGCAGAAAAGACAGCCTGCAGTCAACAAAAAACCAGCTCACAAACAAACACCATTAAGTTTTACAATTAGAGTTTCGTTTGTTGGAGCGAAGATTCATATCGAAAGAAGGCCCAGAGGGTTTAGATTTTTTTCCAGTAACAGTAGTCCAGCCTTCTTCAACTTGTGTTGCCTTAGCCTGCCAAGCCAGCCCATTAATTTCCTGAGGATGAAAATCCGCAACCCGGGAGGTAACATCAGAGTTCGCCTGAATAGGTGTGGAAATAACCGGAGAGCAATCAGAGGTGGGAAACAAAGCACCATCAGTAGAGACAGAAACCGGTCTAGTAGTATTCTCAATATGATTTATCATGGTAGCTTCCCCAGCGGAGGAAGGAGAAACCCCAACAGACGAAACCCCAGCAACCTGTGAATCAGAAGCCCCAGCAGCAAGTGAATCAGAAACCCCAGCAGCCTGTGAGTCAGAAGCCCCAGCAGCATGTAAATCAGAAGCCACCACATCAGAGAAGCTCTGAAGCGGATCAGATTTCTTCTCCACCGTGTAATGTTGTTGTGAAGCGCCATTCCACCAAGTAGTTGTCTTAGACTTCTTCTCAAAACCACATTGAGCAGCAGCATGTCCTATTTTGAAGCATCTTCTACAGCGGAAAGGGACCCCCTCATAATCCAACGATTGGATCCAAGACCCCCTAGAAGATTTTAAGAGAACCTCAGCAGGCAGTCCTTTTGAGACATCAATTTCAAGATGTGTATTGGTGTGGAGAACGGAGTTGCATCACTCGCTTGCGTGTGCCCTGTGATTTCCGTGATTTTCTCTACACGGTGTGTTTGTATAATGGATTATATATATACATATACATGTATGTTATTTGTTTGATTGCAGGATTGCAGGTACATGACACCGACTCCACCTAGTTTCTCTTGTCTGAGTATGTCAAGACTCAACGGAAATGTTGATTGGGAGGTAGTAACAAGGTTTTTCCTAGTCTAGTCTTAAACCCAATCATAGTATGTCGTCAGTTTAAGTCTGGTGTCTTTAGTTGTCTTGGTTGTGTCTGTTTGAATTATTTATTATGAAAGGAAAATTTTGTTATTTTAATGATAGAATAATGTTCTTTTAATTTAATGTTTATTTAAATTAATTTTAAATGTTGTAAATAAAAGCTTTATATTTTATTTGATTATTTATATTAGTTTATTTGGTTAAGTAATTTAATCATTGAGATTAAAATTATTTAATTTAAATAAATTAATTAATTAAATTAAAGTTGCTTTATTTGTGAGAATAGATTTTTATATCCTTTAAATATTTTGTGGGAATAAAATTTTAAAATAATAATAAATAAGTAAATAAAGAAAATTGTATTTTAAAATTTGAATTCTTTAATTCTGCATTCAATTCTTGATAAGGAAGAAAGAAAAGATTGTCGTGAGTCTGTTAGAAGATATTTTCTTGACATGTGTGGTAGTTAAAATTAATTGCTTCTTGTTGAGGATTCTCTCGGAAGATATCATGTGATTTGGGGAAAACAGGTATTCACTTTACGGGAAATAAAAGTACAGGGAATTGTTGAAAGGATTTTTGTTGAATTCTTTTGGGTTTTTACTTTAAAATTCTTGAAAGAGATTTTGAGAATTGCTTTTAGTTTGTTATTTGTTTTCTTCTGGATATTGGTTTTCTGGAGGAGCTTTGGAGGATTGAACGCAGCAGGCAAACAAAGTTTCTCTTCTACAGCCAAGTTTTATTTTCAAAGCTTCAAGAGTACAGGTATTTTCCCGTGTATTTAAATTTGTTTACTTTGAAAAAGATTGTCTGTGTAAATAAATTTTATATTAGCTATAGAAGAAATTTTATTTTGTTAAAACCCTTTTTCTTCTCAGAAAAATTGTTTACTGTAATCTTTCTGTAAGGATTTGTTGATTTCTGTGTAAATTTCAAGAAAACATGGATATGTAAAGAAATCAGGGAAAACGAAAGAAGAGATTCAAAAGAAAACATCTGTAGATTTGTTACAATCTCTGTAGAAAGTAGTTTGAGTAAATAAATTGTGAAGGAAATCATTTATTTTAAAAAAAGAAATAGAAACCCTCTGTGTTTAAATTAGAACTTGTTTGGGGAAAATTTTGTGTGTACTGTTAAATTTCTTAATTTCCCCATTGAAAAACCCTGTTGAAATTTATTGCCTGATTTAGGTATTTTATCTTTTATTTAATTGAAAATATATATATATATATATATATATATATCCACATTCATATATAAATTGGTTTGTGTAATTTTGTGGAGAAATGCCATACAGGCAAAATTGTTATATTTAAAAAAAAATAGTGAAATTTTGATAGACGAAATTCGGAAGGAACCACCGTTTGAATTTAATTTATTTTATTTTTGTGTGAAAATGTGTATATTTTCGGAGCCACCACGTTGGGGGGCTACCCCACGGCCGACCCCGCAGGGGAGTCGGTAGTGAGGGCAGAGCCCATCGCTGCCTTCACAGGCAGCTTTCGGCTCTGCCTCCCATGGTCGAGCGCTATGGGGAGGGCTGTGACGGCAGCCCCACCCATAGCCGTGACATGCAGATTGTTAGGGCTTTAAAAGCCCTAAATTTCATTTAAAAGTTATGCATTTTTTAATATATTTTATCTTTAATTATTAAGAATTAATATTTATATAATTCATAAATATTATATATATATGCTATATTTAATATATATTAATAATATAATATATGCTATATATAAAATATATATATTATATTTATATTTATATATTTATTAAATGATAAGAAATTTGAAAATGTATTTATGTTATTAATGAGGAGTTAAAAAATAAAATAGTTTATTAAATATTTTGATATAAATTTTTAAATAATTAATTTACTATGACAAGGATATTTTGTGCTTAAATTAAATTGATTTCATGAGCTTATATTGATTTCATTATAATATATGGTTATGTAGTTGGGTAAATTATAGATTTGATTTTCGTATTGTATGGAAGATAAATTAAATCCCAGATGATTAATTTTGTACTTTATGTTTTTGATTGACTGTATTTAGTAGATCCTAATGGTAGAAGTTCATTGTCCCTAAATTTCTTTAATTTGTATTTTCTTATTTATTAGGAAAATTGGGAATGTTTTAGATGCACAAGTCTTCTAGATAAGTTTGTATAATGAGGGTGTTTTTATTGTTGAAATACAATCTTTAAGTTGACTAGGGTAGTGCACATGGTAAAGCATGGTGTTTAGACACCTGGTTTTTATGTACATAGACTTGATGTCTGTTATGAAATGTGTAGTATTATATGTTGAATTTCTTGTGCACCTTGTCTACCTTAGTTAGGGAACTTAGATTCCTTGTGTTATTTTTAGGGGAGTGGCTCTGTGTGAGGGCCGACACACAAAGTGGTGCCTGGGTAACTCATGTAGAGTTAGTAAGTCAGTGAAAACTAAATCATCACATTAGATAGCTTAAAACCCTTAACTAGATAATAAGCCTCGCTTATAGACTCAAGGGCTAATTCAGTCTTGAGTATAAGTTGAGAAGGCCTGGAATGGCAAATTGATATCTTGTTACTTTAAAAGATATTCGATTCTGCAACAGTTTGCATATGGGGCCGGGTTTTGTAAGAGGTTACCAGGGTAACCCAAGTTGGGGGCCGGAACCTAGGAAGAAACACCAGGGTAACCTATGCAACATTGTGATGACACTCCACCTAAAATAGCAGATTACCTTGTGAGCTTAGTATATTTGATTATCCTAAATCTGGAAGCATTGTAACCAATAAGTTAAGTATGTACTTGTGTTTAGGGTTTGTAGGTTATGTCTAGGGAACCTTATTACTGTCTCCTAGCACGGGGGGTGGACCTATAGGTACCACATGGTTGGGTGGAACGTGCACCTTACTCCGTTGGGTCCCCAGTTCTTGATCGTGGCAACGAGTGCTTCATGGATGGAGAGCTCGTATTTGGATATATGTGTACTTCCTTAATTGTATCATTGGAAATCTTGTATTTGTTACATTCCTCAATTGTTTATGAGGTGAACATTTGTAATATGTAATTGTAAACTATTATTTGATCTACCTCATATGGAGAATGAGTATTGTAATGTCATTTCAAATGCAATGTAAGAATCTTATTTGAACTTTAAACTTTCATGGATGGAATTCAAATGTTATGCAATGTTTACTTTTAAGTTTATGTTAACTAAATACATGCAATGCTAAATACTAAAGTCGTCTATGGGATTCTCAAGTAGTGTGTCATCACGTAACTTAGAGAATGTATGCAACTAATAAAGTTAATATTACTACTTTAAAAAAAAATTATTACACTTTCGTAGGCAATGCAACATTCCTTAGGTTACAAGATGGGGCATTACAGATTAGTATCAGATCCAGGTTTCTAACACTGGATGCTCTGGGTAATTGTGAGCCCATTAGGTTGACCTAGTACGTAGTATCGTTATCTGTTAGCCTTGGTTGTTTAGTATCTAAGACTCGTTATAGTTTTATGTGTAGGATCGTGCCTAGGGGACATGGTAGAGGTCATGGTAGAGGTCAAGGTGGAGGCTGAGGGCCAATCCATCAGTTACTCCCCCTCAAAGCCCTCATTAGAGTGTTCAGGCATAACAGTTGGGTCCGCAGCTAGATCAGAGAAATGAGGGACAGATTCTGAAATAGTCAGGAGTAGAGGGATCACAGTTATGCCCTTTACTAGAGGAGGTCCTAGCTTGACTTGGACCTAAATGGGAAGTGGAACAGGAGGTTATACGGGAACGTGAAAGATCTCCAAGGAGAGTTGATGATACAGTGCAACATGATGCTATTATTGCAGGTCACATGCAAGATTTGTTGAGGGTACACCCTCCTACATTTGATGGATCTGAGGGTGGTTTAGAAGCAGAAACATAGTTGATTGACTTAGGGAAATGCTTTGCGATGCATCCTTATGGTAGCAGCACACGTACTCATTGTGCCATAATGTATCTTAGAGGATTTGCCTCTACTTGGTGGCGTCTAGAGGAGCAAAAGCTCCACTTAGATATTGGAGCAGTTTCATGGGATATGTTCTTGGAGAGGTTCAGAGCATGCTTCTTGTCCGAGCATTGGAGGCAACGACGTGCGGATGAGTTTCATGACCTACGTCAGATGGCTATGTTTGTAGAGTAGTTTGAGTGCAAGTTCTATGAGCTCAAACAATATGCAGGGATTGCAGATGATGAGGCGATGTTGGTTCAACACTTCATCAGGGGCTTAAATGCCCGTATTAGTGGTGGAGTTAGAGTCTTTGAGCCAAAGACTATGGAAGTTGTTGTGGAGAAGGCACGTATCGTGGTAGAGAATCTCCTTATGGAATTGGGTGGACACACAGGAGTATAGATAGGTAGTGCTCCTATAGAAGGTTTTGGTCCACGGGGTGGACAAGTGCAGACAGGGGGTTCCTCTAGGAACCAATAAACACCCTCTAAGGGCGGGCAGCAACAGCAGCAATGTACACCTCAAAAGAATAATAATCCACAACCACAGCAAGGTAATAGCCCTCAGATGGGCAACTGGTGGCACAACAAGCGCAATAGACAGGATCAGCCTGCTTAGAGTGCGTAGTCTACTGTTAGTAGAGGTAGCTTTCAGTAGTCCAATGCACCTTCGGGTGGCAGAGGACTCGGTAGAGGAACTGGTTGTTACTCGTGTGGTCAGTAGGGACACATTGCTAGGCAGTGTCCTATGAGAGGTTCTTCAGGTTTCGGGCCACGACCTACAACTTCTAAGCCTACAGTGGGTGATGCAGGATGATCTCATACAGTTTATGCCGCAGTTAATAACCGCCAAGCTGATCACTAGAACACAGTGGTTGAGACTTCAGGTAAGTTACAGGGTGTTAGTGTTTCTATTCTTTTTGATTCTGGAGCTACCGAATCCTTTATTTCACCTACCATCATTGAATGATGTGGTCTTGTGGCGGTAAAACAAGGCAGTAAGTGGCAGGTAGAATTTGCCTCTGGGGTGAAAGTAGCAGTAGAGAACCTTGTACGTAATTGTGAACTTAGATTTGGTACGTTATCTACCTTAGTGGATCTACATGTTACACCTTTAGGATCATATGACATAGTTTTAGGTATGGATTGGTTAGAGTCTCAACATGCTATGATTGACTGTCGACTTAAGACGGTTAGTTGCATTAATGATTTAGGTACGAAAGTGGAAATCATAGGTGTTCAAAGACCTATCTCTTTGTGGATGATATTTGCTATGCAATTAAAGAGATTTCTTCGTCAGGGTTGTCAATTGTTTGCAACAACAGTTACTAATTTGGAAGAAGGTGAGAGTCAAGAGATATCTCTTGATGATCACCCTATCCTTAGGGAATTCACTGATGTGTTTCCTGATGATATACCTAGAATGCCACCGAAAAGAGATATTGATTTCAGAGTTGACCTAGTTCCTGGAGCAAAGCCTATATCTCGAGCTCCATATGGAATGACTACTCAGGAGCTAGAGGAGCTTCATATCCAGTTAGAGGAACTATTAGAAAAGGGTTTTATTTTTCCAAGTGTTTCTTCTTGGGGAGCACTTATCATCTTCGTAAAGAAGGATAGATCACTTAGATTGTGTATTGACTATCGTCAATTGAACAAGGTAACGATTAAGAATCGATATCCATTGCCTAGAATCGATGATATTTTTGATCAGATCAAGGGAGCTAATGTGTTCTCTAGAATCGATCTGAAATCTAGCTACTATCAATTGCGTATTGCAGAAGCAGACATTCATAAAACTGCATTCTGAACTTGTTATGGGCATTACGAATTCACAGTAGTACTGTTTGGGTTAACGAATGCACCACCAGCATTCATGAGTTTAATGAATGGTGTCTTTTGTACATACCTTGATTGCTTTGTCCTTGTGTTTCTTGATGATATTTTGATCTATTCGAGAAACATGAAGGAGCATGAAAAGCACTTGAGACAGGTATTGCAATGTTTAAGGGAAAATCAATTGTATGCGAACCTGAAGAAGTGTGACTTCTTTCAAACTGAGGTGAAATACCTTGGACATGTGATTTCTGGAAAATGTATTGCTGTGGATCCTTCAAAGATTCAAGCTATTGTTGAGTGGCCCATGCCTACTATTGTAGGTGAAGTACATAGTTTCATGGGTCTAGCTAATTATTATAGGCGGTTTGTTTAGGGGTTTTCTAGGATCGGGCATCCTATTACTTCTCTTCAGAGAAAAGGGAAGAAATTTGTCTGGACAGAGCAGTGTCAGTTGGCTTTTGAGACACTTAAAGAAAAGTTGACTAATGCGCCTATATTGATTGTTCCTGATCCTACTAAGGATTTTGTAGTTTGCACTGATGCATCCTTAGAGGGTTTAGGAGCAGTTCTGATGCAAGATGGGCGTGTGATTGCTTATGAGTCTCGCAAACTCAAGGATCACGAATTAAACTTTCCCACTCATGATTTGGAACTTGCTGCAATTGTGCATGCATTAGTTCAATGGAGGCATTTCTTATTGGGTCATCGTTTTGAACTTCACACTGATCACCGTAGTCTACAATACATTTTTACGCAGCCTAACCTGAATGCTAGACAGAGGTCCGGTGGATGGAGTTCTTGTGTGAATATGATTTTGAAGTGAAATATGTTCAAGGAAAAGAGAACGTAGTGGCTGATGCTCTTAGTCATCGTCGACATGAGATCTTTGCTATTACTCTTGAAGTGGATTTAAGGGGTCAAATTTTAGCAGCACTTCCTACTGATAGATTGTATCAGGAAGTGAAGTCAGAGATTGAATCTGGTAGACCTTTAGAAGGTCGATTTGCAGGGTATATTCTTGAACCAGATGGTATATTACGACATTTAGATCGTATCTATGTACCACATTTTGAGGGTCTTTGTACATTAATTATGTCTGAAGCACATTGAGCTCCATACTCAGCTCATCCAGGTGTTAAGAAAATGCATGCGGATCTTCGGCAATTGTATTTCTAGCCTGGTATGAAACGTGATATTGCTAATTATGTATCGAGCTGTCTTGAGTGCCAGCGAGTCAAAGCTGAGCATCAACATCCCACTGGATTATTACAGCCACATCTCATTCCTGAATGGAAATGGGATATTATATCTGTTGATTTTATTGTTGGGTTACCTACGTCGTCAAGTCGACATGATGCCATTATGGTAACTGTTGATAGATTGACTAAGGTAGCTCATTTTTTGCCAGTACGATCATCTTATAATGCTTCATCGGTAGCTAGGATATTTATGGAGGACATAGTTAGATTGCATGGGATTCCTCATAGGATTATTTCTGATAGAGATCCTGTATTTACATCAGCCCTATGGACTTCATTACAACATGCTCTAGGTACACAGTTGAACTTCAGTTCAGCGTATCATCCTCAAACAAATGGACAAACGAAGAGAGTTAATCAAATATTAGAGGATATGCTTAGAATGTACGTAATGGACCAACAATCACGTTGGGAGGATTATCTGTACTTAGTAGAATTTGCTTACAATAACGGATATCAGAGTTCCATAGGTATGCCACCATTTCAAGCATTATACGGATGTCCTTGTCGAACTCCATTGGGTTGGGATCGACTAGAGGATAGAGTATTACTTGGTCCTGAGATGCTTCGAGACATGGAGCAACAAGTTGACTGTATTAGAGAACATTTGATAGTAGTACAGGATAGACAAAAGAAGTATGCCAATGCGCATAAAATAGACAAAAAGTTTGCAGTTGGTGATAGAGTTTTTCTTCGAGTGCAACCGTGAAAGAGTCCAATTCGTTATGGAAAAGGCTCTAAGCTTGTGCCTTGTTTCATTGGGCCATTTGAGATCCTAGAGAGGATTGGTCTTGTGGCGTATCGACTCGCCTTACCACCCATTTTGTCATGTATTCATGATGTTTTCCATGTATCAGTTCTTAGACCATATCATCCCGACATTTCTCATGTACTTGATTGGAATGTGTTATAGGTAGAGGACGGGCAGCTGGCTTTGGAGCCCATGGCCATTCTACAATGCCGGACGCTCGGTCTCAGGGGTCGAGACGTTGATCAGGTGAGGGTCCAATGGAATCCTAGTCATGAGGCTTCTGCTACTTGGGAGGATGTGACACACATGAGGGAACTTTATCCCTATCTGTTCCCAGGCTTTCCGAAGCAAGCCTGATCCTAGGGAGGGAGGATGTAGTACCCCTCCATTTTGTTTATGTTTTATGTTAGTATGTTTTCACTTTGATAGACCTTGGTATTTGGTTTTGATATTTTGATCGCTGACATTGGAGTGATAGTGGATTTATTTTGTGATATGATGATACATTTTATGGTGGTAATTAATTCTGTCATGCTTTATGTTACCATAGATGTTTCTTTTAGATGTTATTGCTGTATAAATGTTTATGTAGATTAATTGTTACTTAATTTGTCAGTTTGTTGTGATGTGTATTGGTGTGGAGAACGAAGTTGCATCACTCGCTTGCGAGTGCCCTATGATTTCCATGATTTTCTCCACACGGTGTGTTTGTATAATGGATTATATATATACATATATGTTATTTGTTTGATTGCAGGATTGCAGGTACATGACATCGACTCCACCTGGTTTCTTAGGTCTGAGCGTGTCAAGACTCAATGGAAATGTTGATTGAGAGGTAGTAACAAGGTTTTTCCTAGTCTATTCTTAAACCTAGTCATAGTATGTCGTCAGTTTAAGTCTGGTGTCTTTAGTTGTCTCGATTGTGTCTGTTTGAATTATTTATTATGAAAGGCAAATTTTTTTATTTTAATGATAGAATAATGTTCTTTTAATTTAATGTTTATTTAAATTAGTTTTAAATGTTGTAAATAAAAGCTTTATATTTTATTTGATTATTTATATTAGTTTATTTGGTTAAGTAATTTAAACATTGAGATTAAAATTATTTAATTTAAATAAATAAATTAATTAAATTAAAGTTGCTTTATTTGTGAGAATAGATTTTTATATCCTTTAAATATTTTGTGGGAATAAAATTTTAAAATAATAATAAATAAGTAAATAAAGAAAATTGTATTTTAAAATTTGAATTCTTTAATTCTTGATAAGGAAGAAAGAAAAGATTGTCGTGAGTCTGTTAGAAGATATTTTCTTCTCGACATGTTTGGTAGTTAAAATTAATTGCTTCTTGTTGAGGATTCTCTCGGAAGATATCATGTGATTTGGGGAAAGCAGGTATTCACTTTACGGAAAATAAAAGTACAAGGAATTGTTGAAAGGATTTTTGCTGAATTCTTTTGGGTTTTTACTTTAAAATTCTTGAAAGAGATTTTGAGAATTGCTTTTAGTTTGTTATTTGTTTTCTTCTGGATATTGGTTTTCTGGAGGAGCTTTGGAGGATTGAACGTAGCAGGCAAACAAAGTTTCTCTTCTACAGCCAAGTTTTATTTTCAAAGCTTCAGGAGTACAGGTATTTTCCTATGTATTTAAATTTGTTTACTTTGGAAAAGATTGTCTGTGTAAATAAATTTTATATTAGCTATAGAAGAAATTTTAGTTTGTTAAAACCCTTTTTCTTCTCGGAAAAATTGTTTACTGTAATCTTTCTGTAAGGATTTGTTGATTTTTGTGTAAATTTCAAGAAAACATGGATATGTAGAGAAATTAGGGAAAACAAAAGAAGAGATTCAAAAGAAAACATCTGTAGATTTGTTACAATCTCTATAGAAAGTAGTTTGAGTAAATAAATTGTGAAGGAAATCATTTATTTAAAAAAAAGAAATAGAAACCCTCTGTGTTTAAATTAGAACTTGTTTGGGGAAAAAATTGTCTGTACTGTTAAATTTCTTAATTTCCCCATTGAAAAACCCTGTTGAAATTTATTGCCTGATTTAGGTATTTTATCTTTTATTTAATTGAAAAAGTATATATATATCCACATTCATATATAAATTGGTTTGTGTAATTTTGTGGAGAAACGCCGTACAGGTGAAATTGTTATATTAAAAAAAACAGTGAAATTTTGACAGATGAAATTTGGAAGGAATCACCATTTGAATTTAATTTATTTTATTTTTTTGTGAAAATGTGTATATTTTCGGAGTCGTCGCGCTGGGGGGCTACCCCACGGCCGACCCTGCAAGGGAGTTGGCAGTGAGGGCAGAGCCCAGCATTGCCTTCACAGGCAGCACTCGGCTCTGCCTCCTACGGCCGAGCCCTGTGGGGAGGGCTGCGAGGGCAGCCCCACCCATAGCCACGACCTGCAGACTGTTAGGGATTTAAAAGCCCTAACTTTCATTTAAAAGTTATACGTCTTTTTTTATATTTTATCTTTAATTATTAAGAATTAATATTTATATAATTCATAAATATTATATATATATGCTATATATGCTATATATTAATAATATAATATATGTTATATATAAAAAATATATATTATATTTATATTTATATATTTATTAAATGTTAAGAAATTTGAAATTATATTTATGTTATAAATGAGTTAAAAAAAAATAGTTTATTAAATATTTTGATATAAATTTTTAAATAATTAATTTACTATGACAAGGATATTTTGTGCTTAAATTAAATTGATTTCATGAGCTTATATTGATTTCATTATAATATATGGTTATGTAGTTGGGTAAATTATAGATTTGATTTTCGTATTGTATGGAAGATAAATTAAATCCCAGATGATTAATTTTGTACTTCATGTTTTTGATTGACTGGATTTAGTAGATCCTAATGGTAGAAGTTCATTGTCCTAAATTGCTTTAATTTGTATTTTCTCATTTATTAGGCAAATTGGGAATGTTTTAGATTCAGAAGTCTTCTAGATAAGTTTGTATAATGAGGGTGTTGTTATTGTTGAAATACAATCCTTAAGTTGACTAGGGTAGTGCACATGGTAAAGCATGGTGTTTAGACACCTGGTTTTTATGTACATAGACTTGATGTCTGTTATGAAATGTGTAGTATTATATGTTGAATTTCTTATGCACCTTGTCTACCTTAGTTAGGGAACTTAGATTCCTTGTGTTATTTTTAGGGGAGTGGCTCTGTGTGAGGGCCGGCACACAAAGTGGTACCTGGGTAACTCATGTAGAGTTAGTAAGTCAGTGAAAACTAAATCATCATATTAGATAGCTTAAAACCCTTAACTAGATAATAAGCCTCGCTTATAGACTCAAGGGCTAATTCAGTCTTGAGTATAAGTTGAGAAGGCCTGGAATGGCAAATCGATATCTTGTTACTTTAAAAGATATTCGATTCCGCAACAGTTTGCATATGGGGCCGGGTTTCGTAAGAGGTTACTAGGGTAACCCAAGTTGGGGGCTGGAACTTAGGAAGAAACACCAAGGTAACCTATGCAACATTGTGATGGCATTCCACCTAAAATAGCAGATTACCTTGTGAGCTTAGTATATTTGATTATCCTAAATCTGGAAGCATTGTAACCAATAAGTTAAGTATGTACTTGTGTTTAGGGTTTGTAGGTTATGTCTAGGGAACCTTATTACTGTCTCCTAGCACGGGGGGTGGACCTACGGGTACCACATGGTTGGGTGGAACATGAACCTTACTCCGTTGGGTCCCTAGTTCTTGATCGTGGCAACGAGTGCTTCATGGATGGAGAGCTCGTATTTGGATATATGTGTACTTCCTTAATTGTATCATTGGAAATCTTGTATTTGTTACATTCCTCAATTGTTTATGAGGTAAACATTTGTAATATGTAATTGTAAACTATTATTTGATCTACCTCATCTAGAGAATGAGTATTGTAATGTCATTTCAAATGCAATGTAAGAATCTTATTTGAACTTTAAACTTTCATGGATGGAATTCAAATGTTATGCAATGTTTACTTTTAAGTTTATGTTAACTAAATACATGCAATGCTAAATACTAAAGTCGTCTATGGGATTCTCAAGTAGTGTGTCGTCGTGTAACTTAGAGAATGTATGCAACTAATCAAGTTAATATTAATACTTTAAAAAAAAAATTATTACACTTTCTTAGACAATGCAACATTCCTTAGGTTACAAGACAGGGCATTAGAAGATTAAAAAAAAATGTTGATACTTAGATTGGCCAAAATTATACCTACTTATTTTTTTCAAAAATTCTATTAGTGCTTCATCAAAATTTCAAATTCTCACCAAATAATTTATTTTTTTCCAAAAAAACCTATTATCCAAGAAACCACATTCAAATTTTTATAAATTCAATCCCTACATATTTTTCAATTGTGTTAACTACCCATTCAAATTTTCATGTGAAGTTGTTTAAGTTTGTTTCTTAGTATTTTAATAACCCAACATGGCCCTGTACTCACCCTAGAGCTTTTATATAGGCATTGTTAAAATTTGTAGACAACAAATGTCATTGAAGATTTCAATTTAGTAAGAAAAAACTGTAAACTTTTGTGATCATTGTTTTGTCATAGGACTTTTACTTGAGTTTTAAAAGTTTAGAAATAAGATCACATTCTATTTAAGGGAGTAATGTGAGGTCTAAAGAGAAGTGAACAACTTGATATATTAATTATTTTCAAATTTCACCCATTTTTATTTATTTCACTTATTTTTATTGCTAAATTATATATATGCCATGAGTCTAATACCAATTGCTAAAATTTAATTTATGTTCCAATTTGTACTATAAATTTCAGAACTAGTTTACTAGACCAGTCAACATTTGCTAAGGCATTAACTAATAACCACTATCAACTATATTTTTAACTACATTGCAATGGTGGGGATTAATCGTTATAGACTCTTGTTTGAATAAAGACTAGGAGTATACATTTCAAAATTGATAAAGGAGCACGATAAAGATTAATTAAGTATGGGGCTTGGTGGGACGAACCTTTGTCATGTTAGAACTAATTGATGATTAAAAAAGTCCCAGATTCTTTATTGCACGTAGTAATAAATGATTAAAAAACCCCACATTATTTATTACACGTATCAATAAATAATTAAAAAATCCCACATTTTTTGTTATACGTATCAATAAATGATTAAAAACCACACATTCTTTATTACACGTATTAATAAATAATTAAGAAAACCCCACATTCTTTATTACACATATTAATCCATAAAGATTATCTATTATTGTAGACAATGAGAAATCCATCAAAACACTAACTCAACATCTAGCTTGTCACAATCTGAATATTGCATTCAATGCAAACAAAAGCAATAAGCGTGTACACCAATATGAAGTTAAAGAATGACCAAGATTTTTTAATGGGTCAATTAAAGCTTATACGCGTTGAGAATAAAAGAAATCAATCCATAAGAAAACTGTGCTGCAATCAAAGCTTTTTTATTCTGTCTTTTCTTTCTGAAATTGATGTTTGGTTGGGTGGAGGAGAATAACTGAATCTACTTTCACTGGGTATTACAACAGCTGTAGTTTGTCACTGTACATTGATGAATCCGGTGCCATCTGTATTACGTAATTTACTTTATCTGTTTGGGATTCCAACCATCTTGCCTAGTTAGCAGAAAGTTTTAGATTAGCTTTATCTTTTGTGAAATCTATAAACTACTGTGAAGATCATGGGAAATATAATAAATAATGTGTGCTATCAGATTCTTTAGTGTATAACTACCATATTTATGGTGCTACTTTGATGTTACATGTATTTAAGTATATAGACATAATGAAAACTACATATATCAGTGATTTACCTTTCCAATGCAGATAATTTTTATTATTATAGATGTAGTTAAAGTAACTCAGCAATAATCATGAAAATTTACAGAGCCGACATTTATAGCAGGTCAATATGATGATATGCTTGGATGGCAGAGTTAAAAATGAATTGGCCTCCTCGGGATAGCTTCCAATCTGATTTACAATTTGAGATGATTGTGAAGAAGGCCAACATATGGTCTTGGGACATCATCCTATTCATTCCCATGGTGGGTTATCTGTTGCTTCATGATCCTGATTTAATGGTCATGTATAGGAAAATTTATAGAAGAAACTAAGATTGATTTCAAAGATTGTTTCTAGTGTCATAAGCGATGACGTAGGCTTACAAGTTACACATCCTTTATTCAAAAGATATAGTGTTTAAAATTAATTAGTTCTTAGGAATATGATAAAAATTCACTTTCATTGTTTTCTATTTATGCATGGTATTAACAAGCTTAAAGGATTTTGCATAAATAGTATAATAAATTATATGGAAAATTTTGAGGAATGAATTTTTTCATTGGTTTAAGTATTAAATAGTGATAAATATTTCTCTTTTAGAAAATAAGATATATGCAAATGTATAATACAAAAATGAGTATAGGATTTACTTAAACTCCTATAATTTTGAGGATGAAAACCATAACTCAAATTGATTAGGAAATCTAATATGATTTTTTTGTGATAAATTAGTCATTGAAAAATATAATCATAGGGTTTTACATAAAAGAAAAAAATGATAACCAATAGGATTTTTTTTCAAGAATGAAATATTTAACTAGTATGGAATAGTGACAAATGTTCTTATTTTCAAAATAATTAGAAATGTATAGATTTTAAGATAATTTTTTATGAAGAGCATAATATGTGTGTTAAGTCTCATAAATTGTAGCAAATCTAATAACACAAAACACATTTTAATTTTTTTACCAATGAACCTAATTTTTTAAACTTTTTTAAACTTTTGGAGAAATTATGGGTGGGATCAAAACTTTCTAGAATCCTAAGATTGTTAAATGAGTTTCTCTAACTAAAAACCCCAATCTCTTAGCTACTCAGTTCTATCATTTAAGGGATGATACTTCCTAGATTAGTTTAAAATGTATATGCTACTAATATTAAGAAAGGCTATGGAATAAACTAATTATTCTGAAATAAACTTTCTAGGAGAGTTCTTGGTTGGTAATGGGGGATTTTTTAATATCCCTCTCAATGAGGCTGATAAAATGGGAGGATCTCAAATTCCTCTGGATAGTATCAGATTCTTTAGAATATAACTGCCATATTTATGGGTCTACTCTGATGTTACCTTTCACATCAGTAGTTTACCTTTCACATGTGGATAATCTTTATTTGTATAGATGAAGTTAAAGTAACTCAGCAATAATCATGGAAATTTGCAGAGTAACAAATGAATTGGCCTCCTCGGGGTAGGTTCCAACCCCCTTTGGAACTTGAGATGATTGTGAAGAAGGGATACAATGATGCAGTCTCCTACTCATTCCCATGGTCGATGAATGTGAATTAGTTTCGAGTCTCCTTAATGTTAATCTTAGGGGTAGATAACTATACCACTATTTATGGAGGTTTCTTGGTTCAAGACTTAATTTAAACTCCAATGTTTGGCTATAAAAGGTGATGAAATTAATCTCATTGAGATAGACTCTACTTTTGAGTCTTTATTAGACGATCATAGTCCAAGCAAATAGAATCTAAGTAAACATGTCTAAATACTGTTGACATTAATTTTAAGATTTAGATGTTAAAAGAAATGGAACTTACAAAGAAGAGTCAATGAAAAGATAAAGTCTTTGTAGATTTTTTTGGTTCTAAAAAAAAAAAAAATATCTTAAAAAGAAGCCCTCTATCATATTGCATATTCTCTCATATCTGTGTTTTTAGATCTATTCATAACATATTCTCTCATCTCTGTATTTTTAGATCTATTCATAACATGAGTCTTTTCAACTATTTCATTACATTTACACTTGTACATATGGAAATTTCTTTATTATTTTTAGAAGATTTAGAAAGTTTAGAGTAAATATAGGTTAATTGTAAGATATTTATTTTGGGTAACACGAATGTGGGCATGGGTCCAAGAATTTGAGAGCTTATGGTTTTGGTGACTTTTTTCAATTGTATTAGTGGTTTTGGAGGTTAAGATTTGGGCCTGTGAAGGCACATTGGATTGCATTGGCTGCTTCAAGACTACTTAAAATGCACCAAGGTGGATATTAGTGAGTTGGGATAAATTTATGCAAAAATAGAGATAACAAAGACTAAGATTGATTTCAAAGATTGTTTCAAAAACAATGAAGCTGGCTTACAAGTTACAAGGAACATATGATTTACTTTAATTCATATGATATATCTTTTAGAAAATAAGATATATTCAAATGCAGAATATAATAATTAATAAGGAACGTATGATTTACTTTAATTCCTATAATTTATAGGATAAAAACCATAACTCTATGCATATTTTATAGTAAAAATAATTCAATTTAAAAAATATTGGGAAATCTAATATGAATATTTTGTGATAAATTAGTCATTGAAAAATATAATCATAGGGTTTTACATTAAAAAAGTGATAATTAATAGAAGTTTTTCTTAGGAATGAAATGTTTAACAAGTATGGAACAGTGAGAAATGTTATTTTCAAAATAATCATAAATGTATAGATTTTAAGATAATTTTTGATGAAAAGCATAATATTTGTGTTAAGTCTTATAAATTCTAGCAAATCCAATAACACAAAGCACATTTTAATTTTTTTAGTAGTGAATCTAATTTTAAAAACTTTTGGAAGAATTATGGTTGAAAACAATTAGGTGTTCCACTTCTAGGACAAAATAAAAAATGTCAAAATGGATCGTGCTCAAAATTACATAGGTTTGATTGAATGCAGTCAATACAACCATGATGCCTAGTGGTGGGATGGGGTTTGATTGAATATTGTTCAATTGTATCTCCTAGTTCTATAAGTAATGGTGCTTTCTGTTGTGCATGGTTTGCACACATGCCCCGCCGTAGGCAGGGACCCCCTTTTTTTTTGCTCCCGATAGGCCGCTTTGCTCCTGTCTTGTTTTGCATACCCCATAATCCAAGCCCAAATTGGTCATGTGCCATCAAACGATCAAATTCCCCTTACCAAATTCACCTACTTAGGGTATTGAAAATTCGCGGAGAAATAAAGTCGCCCATCCCCTTTCTGCCTTTTGTCTTGTTCCTATTGTTTGGGAACATCCATGGACCCCCGTCGGTCCGGTTTTCCATCATTTTTGGTTTTGGGGACAAGTTTCCCATAATTTGGGATGTTTTTGTGGTGCCTAAGAGAACTGCCAAGTTTTCGTTAAGTTTCAAGAAGTTGTGAAATTCTCCTTCCGGAAACATCCAGGAACCTCCTCCTTCCCGGCTGTTCTGGAAACATCCGGGAACCTTCCTCCTTCCCGGCTATTTTAGAAACATCTGGGAACCTTCTTCCTTCCCGGCTGTTTGGAACATCCAGTAGCCACCTCCCTTCCGACCTCTAGAACCTGGGTCCTCCGTGGCCATTTCCGGAAGTTCGTCCCCCTTTGGTCGTTTGGAACATCCGGCGGCCATCTCCTTCCTGGCCTCTGGAACCTGGGCCCTCCATGGCTGTTTCCAGGAGTCCGTCCTTCCTAGCTGTTTTGAACATCTGGGAGCCCGCCTCCTTCCCGACTATTTTGAGCATCCGACAACCATCTCCTTCCCGGCCTCCGGAACTCGGGCCCTCCGTGGCCGTTTCCAGGATTCCATCCTTCTTGGCTATTTTGAACATCCGGGAGCTTGCCTCCTTCTCGGCTGTTTTGAACACCTAGGAGTCTGCCTTCTTCTCGGCTATTTTGGCTTCCATCCACTGTCTACTTTCTAGCTTCCTTCTGCCCTCTGGCACTCGCACCCTTGAAGCACGCATTAATGTTTATGGCCCAAATGAGCTCCAAATATGAATATCAAGATCTTTTGATGATGCATGGATAGATCTAATAGGGAATTTGTAGGTTTGGCTAACATTTTCCTTAACTCATGTATAAATGCACTTACGACACTTCATGTTTGCAGGAATCAAGAAGTCTTCCGCAGGTCTATCGGAGAGGCCCATTGAGGGAGTTGTCCTACCTTTTTCCAGATGATGATGATTTCTAAGGAGCTTTCTGCCCGAATCAGGGGCCACTAATCCATTGATGCAAGTCATTGATCGACCTGTTTGATCCAATAAAAAATGTTGCAAGTCCACCAGATGGAGGGCAGCCTTCAAACAGTTTTTGCTATAGTAAAAAGGGAAATCAGCTACAAGACAAATTTGCTTCAGCACCTGAGCACTAGATGACAAAACAGGGAAAAGGCAAAGATATTTTTTTTAAATTGCTGAATATTGTGGGTTAGGTGAAACCCTAATGTAATTGAATCTGATCCAATCATTGTGATTTAATCCTAGCCATTGATTTGGGCTTTGGAAAACTATAAATAGGGGCTTGCCCCTCATTTGTAAGGGTTGGAGAGCTGTTGTAAAAAATATTTGCAGCAATAGAAGACAACATTGCATGGTTTTATGGATGTTCTCTTTGATTTTGTTCATCTTGCATGCATGGTTCTACTTCGAAGTTAGTTTTAGTATTAGTTTCTTGAATGGCTGTCATGATGATTTTACTGTTATAGTATTTGATGAGCTTCCAGCCCATACTTTTAGCACTTGTTGATAACAAGCTGTTGTGCAAAGTTAGCCTGGGCTTCTTTATTCCATTGTTGCAACTTAGTTCGATTGCATGTTCATGATGTGCATGTGCAATTTGAAAATCAGCAGACCTTAGAAGATTACACTGGTTTTGTGTAGCTGTAGGTTTCTCTTGGTCAACCCAAAACTCAGTTTAGGAAGCTTGTCTACTTTAGCAGCCACCATTGTTACTATTCATTCATAGCTTAGGATTAGAATAGCTTTCTTAACCCTTCTCCTTTTGCTATTTCTTTTAATCCTTGGTTAGAGTAGGATCCAAAGCATCACCATGAAGCCAAATCAGATGAACTTGATGAGTTTTAGCTTGCTATTTTGAGTGGACAACCACTGGTCATTCACTTCCAGCACTTTGAAATTGCATTTGCAAACCCAACTTCCCATGCTTTGTAACTCATCCGTAAGACCGCCTTGCTATTCCAGGAAATCACATCAAACAACTGATATATTCCAAGCACTGTCAAGACCTGACATTAGAGACCTTGGGATAGTATTCTGCAATATAATTGTGGAAGATTGTCTTTCAAGAGAGGTAGTGCACCTATGCACTACATGTGTTGAGAAGTGCATAAAAAATACATCAATAGAACTAGCGCTAGAAGGAGGGCCCGACATGTTGAGGCTACAAAGTTGAAAGTTGGAAATCGAAAAGAGCACTTTCAAAGAAAAAATCTGAGATAGGGAGATCTCTTTTAATGCTAAAAATTAGAAAATTTTGAAAGCAAGTAGAAGCTGAGTTAAAATGGAGCAACATGCACAAATTGACATCACTCAACTACATGCAGATTTGAATAAGAGACTTAAGAACCCATTGCAACAATTTGCATTGGCGGATAGATGTCAGATCCATTGCACTTGCCAGCACAATGAATTGGGATGTTTGACTTTCTTGAGCAGAATCGAAAGGATCTTGCAAGAAGAAATTCCCTTTTGGGAAATATACCAGCCGTTGGCTCCCGAAGACCCAGATGAAGAGTTGACAACCATGGCAGCCAAAGCATTCAAGGAGCTGATCCAAGAACATTTGAGCAGTAAGGATGGACCAAGATTGGAGGAAGTACTAATGGAAAGTTGGTGTAGATTTCACAATGCACCACATTCAGAATTTACGTGCCCGTCATGTGACAACGTCATCGCTCAAGCCAAGGGTTGTTCGAACAAGTTGGAGCAGCCAACTCTCAATGAGGAGAATTCATCCCATGAGGCAGAAAAACTATCAACATCTATAGGAAAACACCTTGAAGATGAACCAACTAGTTGGACACAAGTTGGTGTTGGGACAGTAGACATAGAAAATGAAAACCAAGAGGGAGGAGTTGAAAGTCTTGGGACAACAAAGTGCATTGATGAAAATCTGATTGAAACTAATTTAGAAGGTCTTCCCTCCACCAATCGAAGGCAGTCCTCCACTCCAGAAGAAGAGCAATTGGTAGGTGACGATGAACCAATGAAGTCTGTAGCCGTGCATGCTGGGACAACTAATGAAGATGCTGAAGAATAGGAAGAAGAAAAGGTTGACAACATTGGAGCAACAAAAAATGATGATGAAGGTATAAGTGAAACCAAATTAGAAGACCTCTCCTTCATCAATGACAGTGATTGAGAATCTGAAAATGAAAGTTTGGAGGAGTGGGAACAACCACTCACCATGGTTGTTTACCATCATGCTTCTTTTTCAAGTGATGATGAGGACCCAATAGTAGAAAGATATGGCCAGCTCATCTCCAAATTAGCAAAGGATTGGTCTGAACTGAAATACCAAGTGGATTTGGAGGTATTTCTACTACCAAATTGGTGCAAACTTCATGATTCATCACACTCAGAGCTCACATGCGAACTGTGCCAAGAAGCCATCAAGAAAGTCAAAGAACAAGCAAGGCAACCAAGTACCCGACCTACTCTACTTGCTACCTATATCGAAGAAGAAGACCAAAAGTTTGAATCAAGTGATGACTTAGCTGAAGGAAAACCTCAAGAGGATGCTGGGATAACAATAGAAGAAGGACATCAATACAGTCTTAGATTTTTGAGTGATGAAGTAGATCAAGCGAGAATGTTGTCCACCAGTTACCAAAAGGTTCTTCCTCTTGAGGAGCAGTCGTGTACCATGGATGATGGGCTTTATGCCGGGCCTTTGGAGGGGGAATGTGTAGTTGACTTTGGTCCCCTTGATGAGGTGCCATCGATTGATGACTTCTTTCCATTGGGAGCTGCACTACAGAGGTATGCTCATGTTGAGGAAGAGCACATCCCAGAAGACGGTAGCAATGAATACATACTCTTTGAGCCCCTGAACAATGCACTAGAGTTTCTAGATTGGGAGAGGAGCTCCTTCTCCATTTACAATGATAGTGAGTGAGAGGAAATGATTGAACGTCATCATGAGATGCATGAACAACAAAAAGAAGAAGACAAAGGCAGAGGTGTTGAGATAGCTGCTAACAGAGATGAAGCACCCGACCGACTACAAGATGCAACTTGGAGTCCTTCCACCATCATCATTTTTTATCCTCCTTCGTATTCAGATGGCTACAATAGGACATATTCGTGCATGTCATTGTCCTAGGACATTGAACATCACATAAATAAGGATAGCCCTTGGGGAAGGAGATGAGACAACATACTGTTGTTTGAGGACAACAACCAAGTGGATCCCAAGTTTGTAGATGATCAATGTGGAAAAGTATTTCTTTTTGAAGAACTTCCAACTGAGGCTATAGGTCCCATTGGTGGATTGGAAGAGTTGTTTGCTGCCCCATCCTCCCACCCTTATGCAAGCTTAATGTCCGAAGTGTTGCACCCTCCATCGTGCCCGCTTGAGGCTACTGATGCAATGATCAATGATGTTGTGCTTGCTCTCGACTGTCCAACGTTGCCATCTCCATGTGATGAAATCCAGGTTCTATCATTCCTTGCCCCTATTATTTCTCATAACTACACTTATTATTTTGATTATGGGAATGAGGGAAAATGAACATGTCTATGGATTAACCATGGGTTCAGTGAGCCTCCTCAATTGCTGATTTTTCATGATGACGTGATTGAACTCGAGTGCTGCAATGTTGAATTTCTTTTTTCAGAATATAAAGATAAGTTTGCATGGTTAAGAACGATGACGATCGCCTGTTTGCTTGTGCATGCACTGTGAAACCCAATGAATGTTAATGTCAGCTCACTTTTCCTGAACATAGTGCTTTATAAATATCTTTGTACATAGCCTGTTTCGAGTAATATAGGTTTCCTGTAAATACTCTGCTTTCCTACTTTCCTTAGATTAGTTGGTTTGATGTAGGTTGCTTCCTTTGTTGGTTGTTTGTTTTTTGTTTGCTTTTGCTTTGCTGCTGTTTTACTCGAGGTCCCTTTGCTTTTAGCTAGGTACGTTTGTGTGCACAACAACCATACTTATCGCCTGGGGTTGTTC
The DNA here is from genome assembly GCA_007258455.2 of Sequoia sempervirens. Taxonomy (NCBI): domain Eukaryota; kingdom Viridiplantae; phylum Streptophyta; class Pinopsida; order Cupressales; family Cupressaceae; genus Sequoia; species Sequoia sempervirens. The sequence goes on along the minus strand of VDFB02024770.1, from coordinate 14,290 downwards.
CATGTATTTTTTTGTCAAACTCTAATCAAGTCTTTAGAGTGGATGGTGAAGGTCTTCCGTTAGTGTCAAGTGATCTGGGTGTTTGATTCAAAGAGGATAAGTTGTTGGTTTAGTCCGACTCTGACGTATTTTGAAATCTTATAGCTCTTACACATCTTAAGAATTTGACGGTCACTATAGGGCCTTTTGTGAAGTCTAGTTAAGTGAAAAATCTAAAATTCTGCTCCAGTGCCACTGTGATTCTTAGCCCTGAGCGTGAGCTTCAATGCTTATGGGTTGAAATAAAAGAGCTGAAAAGAGAAAAATAAGAAAGAAAGAAAGAAAACATTGAAAATTAAAAGAAAGAGAAAATTCAACTTTTTGGGGGTATTCGAACAACTCTACTGGGGCTATGGATGCCCGGCTGGCAGTAGAGCAATGTTCGGGAGAATCACAGCTACAACCTCATAGCTATGGATGCCTTGACTGGGGAGGCAATGTCCCGCATGCTTTTGAGCTGGAATAAACTAATGAGCTTAACTTGACGTGAGCTTGGGTTCCCGTGAGTAACCTAAGGATGGGAATTAACGAATTGCACACACTTGGATTTTCAGCATCGAAGGTTGGGTTGGCTAGTGGTTTTGATCCTTGGTTGGGCTCGTTTGTTTCCTAGCGAAGGTCGAACCAGAGATTCTGGGTTCGTGATTCTAGCTTTGTCATCAAAATGCTCTAGAGCATTTCCCCGAGTGAGTACCCATTTGTTGTGCATGTTTTGTACACACGCCCCACTGTAGGCAGGGCCCCCCTTTTTTCACTCCCGACAGGCTGCTTTGCTCCTGTCTTGTTTTGCATGCCCCATTTCCAAGCCCAAATTGGTCATGTGCCATCAAACGATCAAATTCCTCACCAAATCTTCACCTACTTAGGGTATTGAACTGCGAGAAATAAAGTTTCATCCCCTTTCTCACTTTGTCTTTCCCATCGCTTGGGAACATCCGTGACCCCGCTGATCCGTTTCTTTTCCATCATTTTGGGTTTTGAGGACAATTTTTTCGCTAAGTTTCAAGAAGTTATAAAATTCCTCCTTTCGTAAACATCCGAACCTTCCTCCTTCGCTTATTTGGAAACATCCGAACCTTTCCTTCCTTCCCAAATTTATTTGAACATCCGCAGCCATCTTCCTTCCGGGCCCGAACCCGGTCCTCCGTATCGCTTCTGAAGTCTCGCCCCTTTGGCCATTTGAACATCCACCGCCATCTCTTCCTACTTAACCCGTGCCTCCGTGGCCGCTTTTGGGAGTCCATCATTCCCGCTATTTTGAACATCTCGAGCTACCTCCTTCCCAGCCTATTTGAACATCCTGGGATTCGCCTTCCTTCTGTTTTATATTCGGCGCTATCTCTTCCCCGGCCTCGAATCTCGCCCTCGAAGTATTTCGAAGTCCGTCTCTTCTGTTTTGAACATCCGGGAGCCCGCCTCCTTCCCGGTTGTTTTGGCTTCCGTCCGTTGTCTGCCTTCTGGCTTTCTTTCACCATCTTTCCGCCCTTTGACACACACCCTTGAAGCACGCATTAATGTTTATGGCCCAAATGAGCTCCAAATATGAATATCGAGATCTTTTGATGATGCATGGATAGATCAAACAGGGAATTTGTAGGTTTGACTGACATTTTCCTTAACTCATGTATAAATGCACTTACGACACTTCATGTTTGCAGGAGTCAAGAAGCCTTCTGCAGGTCTATCGGAGAGGCCCATTGAGGGAGTTGTCCTACCTTTTTCCAGATGATGATGATTTCTAAGGAGATTTCTGCCCAAATCAGGGGCCACCAATCCATTGATGCAAGTCATTGACTGACCTGTTTGATCCAATCAAAAATGTTGCAAGTCCACCAGATGGAGGGCAACCTTCAAACAGTCTCTGCTATAGTAAAAAGGGAAATCAGCTACAAGACAAATCTGCTACAGCACCTGAGCACTAGATGACAAAATAGGGAAAAGGCAAAGATGTTTTTTTTAAATTACTGAATATTGTGGGGTAGGTGAAACCCTAATGTAATTGAATATGAGCCAATCATTATGATTTAATCCTAGCCGTTGATTTGGGCTTTAGAAAACTATAAATAGGGGCTTGCCCCTCATTTGTAAGGGTTGGAGAGCTGTTGTAAAAAACATTTGCAACAATAGAATACAACATTGCATGATTTTATGGATGTTGTCTTTAATTTTTCTCATCTTGCATGCATGGTTCTACTTCCATGTTAGTTTTAGTATTAGTTCCTTGAATGACTGTCATGATGGTGTTGCTATTATAGTATTTGATGAGCTTCTAGCCCATACTTTTAGCACTTGTTGATGACAAGCTGCTGTGCAAATTTAGCCTAGGCTTCTTTATTCCATTGCTGCAACTTAGTTCGATTGCATGTTCATGATGTGCATGTGCAATTTGAAAATCAGCAGACCTTAGGAGATTGCACTGGTTTTGTGTAGCTGTAGGTTTCTCTTGGTCAAGCCAAAACTCATTTTAGGAAGCCTGTCTACTTTAGTAGCCACCATTGTTACTGTTCATTCATAGCTTAGGATTAGAATAGCTTTCTTAACCCTTCTCCTTCTGCTGTTTCTTTTAATCCTTGGTTAGAGTAGGATCCAAAGCATCACCATGAAGCCAAATCAGATGAACTTGATGAGTTTCAGCTTGTTGTTTTGAGTGGACAACCACTGTTCATTCACTTCCAGCACTTTGAAATTGCATTTGCAAACCCAACTTCCCATGCTTTGTAACTCATCCGTAAGACCGCCTTGTGATTCCAGCAAATCACATCAAACAACTGATATATTCCAAGCACTGTCAAGACCTGACATTAGAGACCTTGGGATAGTTTTATGCAATCTAATTGTGGAAGATTGTCTTTCAAGAGAGGTAGTGCACCTACGCACTGCCTGTGTTGAGAAGTGCATAAAAAATAGATCAACACTTTCCAATTCTTTAGCACTTTATGTACAAGGAAAATAAGGAACCTCCTTGCATGTTTAGTAATTGACATGGGATATATGTATTTAAAGTTAAAATTTAATCAAATCAAGAAATTTTCACCAATTGTCTAATGTTGCTAAATTGGCCAATTGATGTAAATTCTTGATTAGATAATATTAGGGGTTCAATCCATCCCCCTTGATCCAGGTGTTCAATCTAAAACTATTGGTAGAGTTTCCTTATTGTTTCCATTCTAGTTGAAAAAACAAACCATGTAGAACTCTATTCCTACCAACTTATCTTTCACAAATAGGGTTTACATGTTATTTTTGGCATATTGTCATCTTGCAAAGGATTTTTTGTAGTTTAATAGTCTAAAAATACTTCCTTTAAAATAATTTATTCAATTTTCCATTCTTTGTTTAAAATGATGTAAATTCTAGATGCATTTACACCATCACATGTTTTTCTACATGTTTTTTTATTCTATTTGTACACTCATGAATTGACTCATATTTGTATGAATCTAGACATAATTAACAAGATTATTATAATTTAGTCTATTTTTTTAAGCAAAAGGCATGAGAGCCTGTATATATATATATATATATATATTATATAGAATAAGATAATTACATATTTCAAATGTCCAAATTCAGAAAGTTTATGAAAATCAAGCTAAAAGTTCAAAATTCAACTTGGTAGCCCCAAAATTGATACTATGAAGAGCACCCTTACAACTGCTACTAAATTTACATAAGAAAACAAAATAATACCCATAAACTATTAGACATTGTCCCAAACAAAGCCAGTAAACTCAAAATTATGAGGAAAAAACCCAACAAAATACAGAAGCTATTCTTCCATGAAATCACATTGCACTGAGTTTTCATCCTGAAACTCCAATCCCTCTGTCAACTAAAAGCCCCTTTCAGACACACTTCACCCTCCAACAGGAACTCTATAAAATTACATTCAACAAGGAAACCATGCATGGGCGTTCCCTTGGGAGCTAGTTACTGGTGGAAAGGTGTGAACAAACTGTACTTGCTCTTTTCCTCTAATTAGTGAATTAACCCTGAGTTGTAGATCCAATTGCAAGCCACTACTTAAAGGATGTGAAACATGTGCTCTCAGGAGAGCAAGGGCATAATACTTCTCCTTTATTTCCACCTCCATTACAGTGCAGACACACCTTCGATTCTTCCTTAGAGCCTGTAACAAGATGTTTTCATTTTTGTGTTGAAGAGCTAGCTTAAGGGCATCAAAAATGTCTTCAAAACCCTGACGGTGCTGCACAAATCCCTGGGGAAAAGCCCACCAATATACCCTTTTCCACTAAATATATTATATGCTTGCACTACTTTAAGTATAGAATTATCCAACAAAACTTGGAAGTTGACAAATTTTATAGGAAACTCCTTAATTTCACCCAGAGATTGGAGTAAATCCATAGCATTTGAAAGGAAAATGGATATCACTTAGGATTGGAAAAGAAGACGACTTGCTCTGGGACTGGTAATGTTGATACCCAACACCATGTAGATGCAATCATCTACTCTGATGCAGTCCACCTTGAACATTTGTTTGAGACACTCATTTGAAAATATCCCTCGAAGGGTTTCTCCCATTGCTTGATAGATAAAGGCACCTAGAAGTTCCATGGATGGAGAGCCATTTCTTTGCCACCTCAACAATAAAATAACTCTTCTTGATTCCCTACAGGAAAAAAAACATTACAATGCCCTTCTCCTTATGAAACTTCAATATGAAAAAACAAATTTTGTAGCGCCTTTTTATGGAAATCTTTCTCCAGTGATATCATATGTTTCCATGTGATGATAAATACTATGAAGGACTAGTCATTAAAAGCAAATTCAATTTTCATAAATGTTGGCTTGTGTAGCTCGAAGGACCATATATTTGATGTGAGAAGGCACACTTCAAAATATGATTATTGTGTACTTGCAACACAAAGAAAATGTTAGGCAAATAAAAATATACGATTGACATGAACAATCTAGGATATTTGGTTAATTTCCAGCATCATAAAGTGAATGTTGTATGTCCTTTCACACTGTGGCGTACACCCATGTGTTTAAGTATGCATCATTACACTGAGTGCTCTTGAAACACATGTGACAATTCTAGCTCTCCACTGACTCTTCCATTTAATCTCCATGGTGGATGATGCCATGTAATAAAAATTGTGATAGTACCAATCTTTCACCACCGGAAATACCATTGTTCAAGCATGAGAATTTTATGAATTATAGTAGTCTTCCTTTTATTGAATATAAACTATGGCCACTAATTTGAAATACTTGAGTATCTTTCTAACAACCCTTAGCATCTTGATTTATTAGCTCGATCAATTGTGGAAAATTATTTAACTAATTTTTTTCATTGAAAACCCTAACCTCTATTGCATCACTTCCCAAACCTGCAAGAAAATTTGCAACCTTATTTGCTTCTCTGTACATGTGAGATATTATGAAGGCCTTAAAATTTTCTACCATTTCCCATACTTTGTGTAATATATACCTTAAATTACAGTTGTGGATCTTTCTTTCTCTACATGCATTAACAATTATCATTACATCCCCTTCTATATGAAGATTTGAAATTCTGAGATGCAATGCTAACTCCAAACCCAATAATAAAGCTTGAGCTTTTGCACTATTATTTGTTCCTTATTGTAAATGGATTGAAGAAGATGCCAAAAATTTCCCTAATGAATTTATGATGCAAATTCCCACCCCTAAATTTCCTGGGTTGCCATTAGATGCTCCATCAAAATTTATTTTTGCAAAGCCATCTTGAGGAGGGACCCATTTTACTAAACTTTTGTCCATTTTTGGAATACTATTTTTGAGTTGATTGCCATCAAATGGTAATTTGATTCCCTTCCAATTCATCAATAAATAGCTATCCCAATTCGTGAACAATGAATTGGTCATTTTTTCTTTTTGAATGCATGAGTTGACCCCTTCATAGATCACCTTTTCAAATTTTATATTTGTCAGCTCAACTAGAGATTTAATTTTTCTGAAGATTTTCATGTTATGCTCCCACCAAATGTTCCATACAATAATGACTGGAATCATATACCAAATACAAGCAAAGAAAGAGGATTGGTATAATAATGACCAACTTTGAAATAAATCCCAAAGAAAATTTGGAAGGGGAATGAATAGATCTAGCTTATTTTTAATAAAATTCCAATATTGATGAGAAAACTTACACTGCAAGAGCAAGTGGTCTGTTGTTTCTAGCTCTTCTTCACATAACGAGCACTTGAATGGATCCACTATCTTCAATTTCACTAACCGGTCACTTGTTAGAATTATTTTTTGAATTTAAAGCCACACAAAACCTCCCGCCTTTGGTAAGAATTTATTATTCCAACAGAAAGAAAATGCTCATTGTGGTAGTGAGTTATGTTTAGATTGGCTTAAAACTGCGTACCCTTCCTTTACTGAATATGACCCAACCTTTGAAGTTTCCCATATTATTCTATTTGGTTTTGCTGACTGGTAGACTATTCTTTCCTTCAACAAATTATAGCTATGACCATTGTAAATATGGCATACATGAATAGAATCTATGATTTTTATAAAGGTGTGAAGTGTACACATGTTGAAAGTAAAGAAAATTAATCTTCAATGAAGGTTGAATTATGTCATGCTCTCTTCTTATGATAAATATTCTATCTTTTTCTTTGAAGAAATTTAGGATGAAGAAGTTACTACCCCCTTTGATTTTGTCTCTATTGGCCATCCATCTAATGGAAAATCTATTGGTTTTATGTCATATTCTCCTACTATGATTGAATAAGTAATAAATAGAATTCATCTTATGTGTTATGTGTCTCTATAAGAACTATTTTGAGTTTTAAAAATACAATTGGTCTTGTAGCATTGGAAATTGTCACCCTTGACAATTTCACACTATGCTTTTCTCCCCTTTAAGTTATTGGACCTAATTAAGCAATTTATTTTCTAAATTATGCATTCCACAACTTATTTAAACATTCTCCAATAGATAGCAAGCATAAAACTAATGCTTTCATTTATTAATTTTCCCCCGCCTCTTTAAACTTTGGAAAACAGACCTGGGACACTGGTGCCTAGGTCACTTATGTCCCCCTATTTTTGCTCCAAATTCAAATATGTCAGTGTTGACATTTTATTATTTAAAATTCAAATATCTAAAGTTTGCTGCCAAAATTTAATTTTTGAGAAATTAGAATAATAACATATAAATACCTAGTTATTGCATCATTTGAACAACAATAAGCAAGAGGTGAATATTAAGAGAAATAATTATTATAAAGAGCATTATCAAGCAAGTCAAGAGCAGCCATTAGAGGATTTATTTTAGAAATTCAAGATCCAACATCATGTCAAAATGTATGACAGTGTGTTCACGTTTATGTTTTCATATTGTTTTTGAAGACTAATCCTTGTATGTCTCCACATAATTCAAGCCATTCAAGCAAAGAAAGCAAGAAAGATTCAAGACATTGAGGAGATGTATAGGTGTCGCATAGAAAATTGGACACTTTTAAGAAAAGAAACAATTTCATGCCTAATTTGGACCTACTTTTGAGTACCCTTGCATTAATCATCCTTCAAAACAACATTTGTAGGCCCCTAAGACCCATATTTTTTATCTAGAGGCCCATTTCACTAAAAAATCATATAAATCCTAACAAATAACACTTAATTAATTCATATCCCAAAAACCCACCTCCAAAAACCACTAGTGGGACCCATTCGCCAAGGGTGGTGAATGAGTCCCTTTTGGGGCAAAATTCAATTTCGAGTGGGAATTTTACGGACTTAATACAAAATTTCAGTGGATGTCAGCCTCTTAGGTCTAAATGATGGGAAAATTAGGTATTGATGCCTATAAATAAACATTTTAGGTCATTTTTCACATCTCTTAGTCATTTTTACCAAACAAATTTCAAAAGTCAAGTGTTGAGAATCTTCCAAAAGAAGTTTCATTAGCATTTCTACAACAAAGTTGAAGCTTTAGGGCAGAAAACTAGGGTTTTTGTAGGTCTTAAAGCTCACTTCTCATTCAAGATCCAACATTGCAAAGAGTTGATCATGGATACCTATGGAGAATCATGGAGAAATCTAGGTTCAAGAGATGCAACTAGCCATCAAATCAGACCTAAATACTTGTTTTCAAAGTGATTCCATCTTCCATTTTCTCTTTATCTTCAAATTTAAGGCTTGCATAAGATTTTCATGTCATTTACATTCATTTGAGATGTTGTAGGGTTTCTTGGATTGAAGTATTGCATCATTCAAATCACATTTTCTCATCTTATTCTAGCACATTAGAATCTAAGGTTTTGTCTTACTTCATATTTTCCTAGTCTTAGACACACTTAAGGCTAGTGTTTTATGCAAATTTTTTCCACTCAAGGTTTAAATTACAAAATTAGGGGTTTGACCATGGAAAAACCCCCATTAGACAACAAATTTAAAGTTGTTTTGTAGGTATTTTCAAAGATTTAGATTTGAATTCCCATCAAGAAGTGTTGTGCAATTGAAAACGTACAAATCTAAAACTTGAATTTGTAGAAAACATTAAAATGACTGATTTTCCATGGATGGAAAATGAGTCCCATTAGAGATGCCTATTAGAGCTGAATGCATATTCCAATACCCATTTGACATAAACCCTGATCTAGGACTAATTCACCCAAAGTGGTGAATGAGTCCCTGTCAGCCAAAAAGTCAATATTTCCAGTTTTTTAGAGTTGTTTCCAGTCTCCATCAGGCTTATAGGTGCACACATTATGTGTTACAACTTTATGTTTGTCTCTATTTGCATTTTTGTTCATCTCTTTAGGTATTTTGCAAACAACACTGTGTTTTCAAACACTTCATATTTGTTAGGTTTTGCATAAATAATCAATCAATTTTATTAGTTTGTTCCATCTAGATACATTATTTTGAGTGAACCACCATAATTTTTGGCCTATCTCTATCCTTTTAGGTGAAAAACCCTAAGAGAGCAAGAGAGTACATAGCCCCCAAAAATTGATGGTTCATTTTGGTGAACCTGCATATTGAACATTTTCTTTCTAATGTTCCTTGCATTTACATCCTAGGACTCAATTTCATTGGATTTTGCATTGTTTTTGCATCTTAGGGATTATCAAAATTGCATTAGTGAAACTATCATTTAGAGGTCATTATTGCATCTCATTTTATCAACTCATCACAAAATTATGCATTTTCATTACTTCTCTACATTGTATAGACCTAAACACATAGAAGAAAGTCAAAAAAATTAGAAAAAAAACTTTAAAATATCTATCATAGAACTCATTCACCACCCTGGGCAAATCAGTGCCAATACACTTTTTGCATTATTATTTCTATAATTCAGTTTCTTGTTTTACATTTTTCTGTTTGTTACAATTCCTTTTATGTTTCAATTCAATTATTTTCTATTATATTCCAATCATTTGCATAAGCATTATCTCCTTTCATGGAATTTATGGATAGCATTATATTTTTGAAAGTTTCATTTTCAACATTAGTTCCTAGTTCTTTCAAATCAGATTCGTTAGTACATAAAAACACAAAACCACAAACATCAAACCAACCCTTCTATAAAATGATTCAATTTAGAAATACCATCTCATCCAAGACCCTTAGTAGTGCTGATTTAGATAAGTTAGATGAAGTCCTTCAGGACTTCCTCTCACTCACTTCATCCTCTAAAGCTTTCCATGAGAAGCCTAAACCAATTAATGATACCTTACCTCTCAAACCTTTTATTCGTGATGAATTTCACTTGTTAGATGAAGCCGTTCAAGACTTCATCTCACCTAAGTCATCCACTAAGGTTTGTTGTGACCAACCTACAACAAAGAATGTTAATGTCTCTAAAGTATACCATGAGAAGCTTAAACCAATTGACAATAACTTACCTCTCAAACCTTTTAGTCATGATGAATTTGACATGTTAGATGTAGCCCTTCAGAACTTCATCTCCCTTAAGTCATCCACTAAGGTTTGTTGTGACCAACCTAAAACTAAGGACGTTAATGTGATTCAACCTCAACTCATTCTTTACCCACCTTCGCATAAAATTCAACCTTCCAATAAACTTGAGTTTACTCTTTACCCACCTAAAACTGATGTGTTACAGCAATCTAGTAATACTACTATTGCTCATACATATAATACCTAAAACAATCTGCAACCACTGCAACCCACCCCACCCTATTTACCTTTACCTAATCCGCCTAGTGTTCCTCATTTTTCCTCACACATAAAGGAGTATGATCTTGTTGAACAACACAAGAATACTCCTGGAAAGATTTACCTTTGGGATTTACTTCATAATTCACCAAATTATCACACTATTCTTTAGACAACATTACAACACATAGCAGTTCCTCCTGGTACAACTCTAAATGATGTGGCAACTTTAATGCATGGAATGAATAGAGTTTTTTGGCTGCTAGTGTTGTCATTGATGGAAACTAGAGTTAGTAGCATGGTCCGCAGTTTAGAGGTAGTTCACACCGAAAAGGAAAATAGAAGAAAATACTCTACCAACAGAATGTATGTAGAATAGAGTATTAGGTTGATACGTTGGTCTGGATACTTCCCCAATCACTATTTTTTTGTGTGGATCCCCATGAAATCTTGTTGAACATGTATGCTATCCTATTAGTGAGTTTTGTGGTGTCTTAGTAGTTGGAGTACGAGTTTGGAGATTCAGTAGAATAATTTATTGCTTATTTTCTCACTGTGGCCAACCTATTGCATATGGCGTGTTCTAGATCTATAAGGAGTATGCGTTTAATTATTTCTTATGTTTGGAATTTTGGTTTGGGTCCCTACTATAGTCTAGCTAACTTGTGTGGGTATGCATCAATTATAATTAGTGATTTGGGCCAACATAAGAAAGAATGTTATATTTTGTTCCAAAGTTGACATAAAATAAAATTCTTGTTAGCAGGTATATAAAGGAGATCAAAAAATATTTTTGATGAAAGTAGTGGTGTGTGTGGATCAAGAAGAGTGAAGGTGGAAAAGTGAAAATGTATAGAGTAGTTATGTGAGGTAATATCAAAAGATGTGTTTGAATAGCATAAGGGTTTTTGTATGCAGAGTAGAGTAGAGCAGAAGTGTGATCTAGCTAAGAGATCCAAAAATTGATTGCGTGCTTCATTGGAACTAAATCTAGGAATTTGTAAATACTAAACTCTCAGTTCAACATTTTTTTGTAATATCAAATATATCTTGTAAGGTAGTGAGCCTTCTCTTTTGAACAGTGAGCTCTAGGTAGTGTGCCTGAATGCAAGTGCATTCCCCTTTTTATCATACTTCTAACAGAGTATACTTTGTGGATTAATCTCCACCATGGTTTTTCTCCTAACAGGGTTTCCACATAAAAATCTTGGTGTTATGGTGTTCACATTGTCTTATTAATGTGCATGCATGTTTCCTCTTATTTATTTGTTGTGGATGCTATTAGAAGTTAAATACTGTTGTTGATGGTTTAAGATCTATTTTGAGATTCAAAATTGTGGAACACTAATTCATCCCCCGCTCTCAGTGTTCCTAGTGTCCAACAATTGGTATTAGAGTGGGTTCCTTTGAAGAAGTCTGAAACTTGAGGTGGATCTTAAATTACAATGGACGTAGGTGGTCTTAAACAATAGCTTATGGTGGCACTTGATGATCTTGATAAGTCTAAAGTAGAGGTCATGGAACTAAAAGAAAATATTGTGGCTACCAAAAAGTTCATTCAATCACTGAAGGATAAAATAAATGAATCAAGGGAAAAGAGGAAAGAACTATGTGGTCAGTTGAAGCAAAAGGAAAGTAGAGGCCTGAAAGATGTTCATCTGAATCAAACCCTAAAAGAAATAATAGAAGAATGTGAAAATATTTCCAAAGACAATACTTCTCTAAAGCTTGAAACAAAATTTGTGGCAATGAAGTTAACTAAAGAGATTGAAAGAAAGAAGAATGAAGAGAATTTGACCCAGACCTTGAAAGAGAAGTCCGACGAATGCAACAAAGTAAATAGTGGATTCATTCAGTTGGATATTGAACTGCAACAATCTAAAAACAATGAACATGATCTTGAGAGATAGTTAGTTATTCTCAAAGATGAGCTTGCTAGTGCAGATGAGTTTAAGGAAAAGTTTAGGGTTAGTTCTGCTAAGATTGATGAAATAACTAAAGGACAAAAGGATGCAAATGATAGGTGAGGTCTTGGCTATGAGAAGGATGTGAGCTCTGGATCTGAATAGAAGGACCCTTAAAAGAAGAACAAAGGAAGAAGACATCTAGTAAGGCAACCTAATGCTTAGAAATATAATATCATGTGATGTAGATAACCAAGAGGAAGCCTCAACCTATTTAGCAAAATTACCTTTGTCGATAAGGATGACCTTGCTAGTAGTACAACCTAGGCCAAGATTCTTTAGTCATTTCTTAGGAATGATGCATTCTAGTAAACCATTATCATTCTATCATAGCTTCTCATTCTTGTTATATCCCATTCCCTTCATTATTTGAAAGCCTTTGTTATCATCTTCCATGGGAAGAGAAAGAAAAAGTCATTCATCTTGATAGAGGAGTTTAGAGATATCATCCTCATTGACAACTTCTTGATTCAAATCCCCCCACTTGGTGAAGGTAGTAGCTGTCATATTGATTGTTTTGGGCTCTTTGTTGCTAGATGTGCGTTTCCCATGAGATTGAGGAGAAATAGGTAGTGAGCTCCTAAGACAAAGGTTTTCTTCATTAGCTTATAGTTCCCACAACCATCATCTTGGATCATTGCTTTGATATTAGGTATGTTCTTCACAATGAGTGCCTTTGTTTCAGAGGTAAATGCAAGGGATGACAGGTCAACAAATGAGGAAGAAGGTGTAGGCCCTTCATCATTCTTGGGTACTTAGGGGATCTTATAGAACTTGGCTTCAATAATTTTTTAGTAGTAAAAAGGCTCACGATATCCATGGATGGTAATCTCTCTTCCCTCAAAAGGAAACTTCACACATTGATGATAAGTCGAGGCTATAGATTTTAGGGCATGGATCCATGGCCGACCGAGCAAGATGTTATAGGGAAGATCAAGGTCTAACACTTGGCATGTAGTTTTTGTGATGAGGGGGCCCACTTGGATGGGTAATGCGATGATGCCATGTGATACCCATTCTTGGTCGTCATATTCCCTAATGGTGGCACTATTTTTCTTTTCAATAGTATCTTCTGAATAGCCTAGATTTTTGATCAACTGAAGGGTGCAAATGTTCAATCCAACACCTCCATCTACTAAGAATCTTTTGACCTTATTCTTATGAATGATAACCTCAAGGTGTAAAGCACAGTTATGAGATGGTTGTGATGGTAGGTCTTGCTCAAATAAGGTGAGAAGGTGATTAGCGATATGGCCTACCATAGCTTGAAACCGATTTGTATCAATATCCTCAGGAATGAATGACTCTGATAAAACTTTCTCCAAGATATCCTTATGTGCGAGGGATAGCCTCAATAGTTCTAAGATTGATATCTATGTGGGGGTCTTCTTAAGATGATATAAGATATTGTACTTGCTAGAATTTGATGTTGGAAAAGTAGGTTGTGCCCTAGATTGAGATGGGACTCCTTGGACAGTATTTTTCCATGTTGTGTGGTGACTCCACACTCTACACTAGGCCCTCTGATGGTGAAAATAGTAATGACACAATCACAAGAAGCCACCACATTGGAATATATATGTTGAACGTTTGTGTAATCCTTAGTTTTTCTGATCTTGTTCCCTTTTCTATGATCCAACATAGGGTTCTTGTATATCTTAAGATCTTGATTCCTGGTTAGTACTTCAACAGATATGGTATCGTTCTCTATGAGGTCTTGGATAATGTTTTTGAAACTCGTGAATTTTTTTGTTTTGTGTCATTTAATCTTGTGAAAGTCACAAAGGTCTATCTCATTATACCAGGATGGTTTCCCTTGTGGTTCTTGGTAGTTTTCAAAGTTGGGAAGTGTTATCATATTTGAATCTACCAACTTTTTCAAGATGGTTTCCATGGGTTTAAATAACTGTGTACTTGCATTTAGGATAGTTTTTCCTGTTAGTGGTTCCCTTTGTTGCATGTCAATGTTGTTGATTTGATTATTTTGAGGAGGTGTTGTTTGTTGCACAGCTGGTTGGATGTGAGCAACGTGATTGTTGTTTGGCCTAGGGGCACTTAGGACTACCTTAGCATCTACTACACCATCATTTGTTACATTCTTGTTCTTAGCCTAGACACGAGGCTTGTCATTTGAACTA
>VDFB02024769.1:0-14256 GCA_007258455.2 Sequoia sempervirens | reverse complement strand
ATGGAAATGAGTTGTCAAAAGGTACATGAGGTGGAAAAAGGACATGCACCTTGGGGAGTGAGGAGATTTCCACAAAAAGGGATTTCTTGTCCCCAAGTGGGAGTGAAAGAGACATTTGAGGAATTTTGGAATTCCTCAAAAATCTACATGGGAAAGTGAAAGGTGGTTGGGGATATAAATTCACATTCTTAGGATGATCTAGAGGGTAAAGGTGGGCTCCAAAAAGGTGGGACTTGGTCACATGTGGTGATTGTGACAAGTCCAAGGTTCTAGAAGCCTTGGGAGAATGGAATGTGAATTAAAAATTCACATTTAAAGGAGAGGAATCTAGAACAAATAAATGTGAATTAAAAATTCCTTTGAAGAAGACAGCTTAATTAATCAGAATTAGAAGATAAAATGAGGATTAAAGCCAACTTGCAAAGTTGATGATGTGACACATCCTAATCAAGGATTAGGCATGTGCACATCCCTAATGAAGAAATTAGGAGATGATTTAGATTAGATGAAAATGATGATGAGGAATTAAATAAATGTAATATTTACTAATTTATTTGATGAAAAGAGGATTAAGGAGGCAAGATATTTAATTATTAATTAAATACCTTAGGATTTGGTAGAATTAAAGATATTAATTAAATAATACTAATATTACTTAATTAACTCCGTGATAAGAGGATGCTTAGATTAAAAATAATAAATTCTTGGATAAATTAATTGTCCAAATTTGATGTCTATTATTTGCCCTTTGAGATGGTGTTACGAAGTAGCATCATTTCAAAGAATATTAAAATATAGAACCTAGAAGAAGATGGTTAGATTGGGAAAGATGCCCCAGTCATTCAAAGGAGTGACTAGGAAGGGAAAAAATAAAATGATGAAAATTAGGGATGAAGGATGCCCCCTCGAGAGGACATGCGGGTTCAGGAGAACACGAGTGTGCTCTCGAAATGGATGAGATGATGCAAAGGGAGAGTGATGAAGGAGATGAGGAAGATGATGCAAAATGAAGATGATGAAGCACAAATGGATTTCAAAAGGTGATGTTGCCCCAGTTAAGATACAAGACAAAATGGTGTTGATGATGGATGGAGTGTTGTTAATGAGGGAATGAAGGATCCCGAAACAACACGAGGATAGGGAAGGATACATCCCACTGAGTGGTATTGATGAGGGAAGGATACATCCCAAAACACCACTAAAGGATAGGGAGGAATACCTCCCGATGATGATGAAAGTGTTGTTGATGAGGGAAAGATACATCCCAAACAACACTAAAATGATGATGATAAGGAGGAGGATGATTGGATCTAGGCTTGTAACAAGACTAAGAACAAGACCAAGGATATGATTTGATGATGCAGGCGAAATGGAATGGATGGGGATTGGATACATGCAAGACGATAGAATGGAAAATGAAATGCAATCTTAATAGAATTTGCCATCTTCGGAGCACAGATTTTTGCTATAGCATAAGACACAAGATGCCAGGGTATGAAGAACCAAGGCGAATTAGTGTCTAATGCATAAAACAAACACAACAGACAAGAAGGCTATCCCAACACCCCAAAGTCACAAAGACCTTGGTCGGGCCAGGTATTGAGATAACCACAAGCATAAAAGGATGCCCAAACATAACACAAGACCTCAGGGATCTTGGTGGGTACTCTGCGGGACAAACTAAGAAGACAAAAATACATAAAAGATCAAGATATGCCCCTATTTGACTATTCAAAACACAACTATACGGCATGGATTATACGGCTGGAGAAGTGATGATAGGGAGTTCAATGATAAACAAAAGCCAAAAGCATCAACAAAAGATCGCGAATCACTCTAAACGTCCTTTGCCACAGGATCAAGGATGATGGGATTGATGAGGTCTCATAG
Source organism: Sequoia sempervirens (assembly GCA_007258455.2). NCBI lineage: Eukaryota > Viridiplantae > Streptophyta > Pinopsida > Cupressales > Cupressaceae > Sequoia > Sequoia sempervirens. Next base: position 12,366 of record VDFB02024769.1, on the reverse strand, counting down.
GAAGGATGCATCCCGCTGAGACCGATGATGGATACTTGCCAAAAGATTGATATGGACGCTGGATGTTCAAAATCCATTGATCTCGATACAAGTGGATCTTGTTTGTTAAGAACCGTACCGATAAGGCATACAGCTTAACGACACGACACACAAGGAGATAAGACGAAGACCCGACAGCACCTAAAGACCTAGGGGCCTCTGGGGCCAATCAAAGATTAGCCTTGCCTCCACGGAGCCGCCAGAGCCCTCGTAGTTCGATGAAAGGTGGACGACTGACTATGATGGAGACCTTGATGGATGGTAAAGATAGGATGGACAAAAGGAGAAAGACTAATGGTAGATGATAGAAGAGCAAAGCGGACAATGAAGAACGATGATGGAACCCCGGGGGCGGATCAAATGATCAACCTTGCCTACTTGAAAGCGTAGGGGCAACGTAGTTCGATAAGACCAAAGGCAAACAATGGATAAAGGATGATGATGGGTGATAGGATATGGATAAAAAGACGGACCAACAAATGAGACAGGATAGACGGTTGACTGATAGGATGATGATGATCACATAAAGCCTCGACGGGATAGCTATCCAAAGCAAAGAAACGACTCGTGACGATGATGACAGATGATGACAGGAGATTGAAAGATGCAAGAGCCAAAGAGGGGTGATGTAAAATGTGGTATTTAAGGCAGGCCTATAGCCAGATACCAATGAGAAGGGATTGGGAGAGGGGATGAGATGGGATGAGGATGAAGATGGAAGATTGGAGAGAGATATAGGAATGAGGATGGGGGATGGGAGGGATTGTTTGGATGGATGGGAATATAAGGATTGGGAGATGAAAGGGATGCTAGAATAGAGGGATACGAAGGTAAGGATGGGGAGATGGAAGGGATGCTATGATAGATGGATAGAGAGATGAAGGGATGTTATGATAGATGATTTCTCCAAGGACTATGTCACAAAGGAAGCAGATGCCCCCACTCTAGATATGTCATATATGATGAGGCATGAGGGACGTAAGATGATTGGATGATAAGATAAAGGAGATAACTAGATGAGAATAGGATGGGTGACTAAGGAATATGATAGAGCATGGATGAAGGGGATGTATACCAATAGGTGTCCAAAGCATGCATAGATAGGTGCCCCTATTTTGATCAAGATCACAAGAAAGATGGAGGGAATGGGAGATAAACGATATATGATGGTAGGATGCAGAAGATAGATGGGATGGGAGGAGCTGATGAAGAGGATGGATAATAGGAAGATGGGTGCAATAGCTAGAAGCATAGTGGAAGGAGGGAATGCATATCAAGAAGTTGCCCCCAAGTGCAGATGGGGATTTACGCATGACGCCTGTTTGCCAGGTTTTCATCATGGTACTTATCCAAGGCGCTTGTTTGCCAAGTTTTCACCATTGGATGAATTATTTCTCTTTACTATTTTTGGATCTTTTTGTCACTTTGTTGATTTTTTTGACTTTTTTGACTTTTTTGACTTTTTGAATTTTTGGATAGTATGTAGAAGGAGATGGATAAGGATAGGGAGGAAAATGAGTGGATTTAGAAGACATGCGATAAGGATATGGACGGAGGACTCAAGCATCAAGTTCTATATGAGGTAGTAAGAGCCCATGTTCGAACTGACTGTTGGATGTTGGTACAACCTTATGCATGAGGATAAATTAGAGGGATTTGAAGGGGTTGATACATGGGATAATAGATGGGATGCTGGAAAGGGTATGGATAGAATGATGGGGTGGACATGTGATGGGGAGATGTGTTTAGGACCAACATTGGCACATGTGGTGATGGATGTGAAAAGATAATAGGATTAAGGGATGGAGAATGTGGGGATAATGGAGGAGATGGAATGGTGACTTTCGGGACATAAGAACCCAAAACAGACTTAGGAGATGAAAGGGGTGTATGACTAGCTTTTAGATTAGTGACTTTGGATGTTCTAACAGATTTTTCATGTGATGGCATTGCATCTTTTTTCTTTGGGATCCACATGGTTTTGATCTTTGCTTTGGTGGCTCTTTGCGAGCTATAGATTTGATTTTGATTTGGGATTTTGTTTTTCTTTTCTTTACCATGTCTTTTAGAGGGGACATGGGAAGCATTGGATTCATGTGGATGTTTGGATTTATGCATTTTTATGTTAGCATCCAAAGTGCATTTAGTAGCCATGGGATGGGTGTGAAGAGATGGATGATGTGGAGCGACGAAGGTAGGAGTATGGGGATTATGTGTAGATGGAGGATGTGCGGGTATGTGCCTTTGTTGATCCTGATTAGGGGATATGTGAGAGGGATGTTTATGATGGATGAAATGGATAGGTGATGAATGGATGAAAGGATGAGATGGAAGAGGTGATCTTGGGATATATGGACCCAAGATGGATGGAGTGGATGAAGGATGGGGTATGGTGGATGGAGGGATGTAAGGACCCAAAATGGATGGAGCAGATGAAGGAGGGATATGGACGGTGGTTTTGAGGTGACATGATAGAGGAGGAGGGATGGCAACATATGTTCTAGTGGGGCGATGGGAAGAGCCGACATTTCTTTTGGGAAAGGCTCGTTGAGGATGTCTAGAGGTTGTACCAACATCTTTAGATTGTGAGTCTTGGGAAATAGGTCCAAGACCTTGCGTGTAGACTTGTTCTTTGACTTGGATGGGCTCTAAAATACCTTGCTCATTAAGGCCTAGACCTTTTCCTTGATAGTTCATTCTCTTGAGCATTCGGTCTAGGACAGGATTTGTGTTATTCTGAAAACATGACGCGAGTCCATTATTAGGTGGAGGATGATGGGCGGTAAATACACTATGCTTTTCTTCTGCGAGGAGGCCACCATGGAAGAATGTGAGAGTACCAAGGGGATATGCAAGCGGTGTGGGTATAGCAGTTTTAGGTGGTGATGGGAGATTATGAGAAGGAGATGATGGGATAGCAACATCAGGAGTAGGGGCCATGATAGGGTCTGGATTTGTGGTAGTAGGCTCATGTGATGGAGATGGAGATGGAGTGGTGGAAGCTTGGATGTCAAGAGGATCATGGGATGGAATGGATGGGGGACTTTGATCTTGAGGTGGACTAGATGGGATGGTAGGATCTTGATCTAGAGAAGGGGATATGTTGGCATGCTTTGGATTAGACTCTTGGCATGACTCATCTTGTGTCAATGGCATGATAACGGAGTCTTGTTGGAACTCTTCAAGTGGGGAAGATGGAGGGATGGAGGATTCATGAGGTTCATTGGGATGGGTTTGGGTGTCGTCGATGGGTTCACTGACTCTTGGAGTAGGAGGTGGATGTTCAATGGATTCAGTAGATGTGAAGGTAAGGGATGGGGACTTAGTAGATTCAGAAGATGTGATGGTAGGAGATGGGGGTTCAACAGATTCAAAGGATGTGATGGTATCATCAATGATAGGTGTTGGATGGAGAAGGGTCTCGTCACTAACGACCATGGATGATGGGTCGGGATGGCATGGTTCCATAACTGCAATGTGTGGAGCGGGGGATGTTTCCTTTGTTATAAGTCCTTGGAGAAACTTGAATACGCTAGGCTGAGATGGCGAGGTGGGAGTGGATGAAGGTTTATGGATTGGTGGGCTAGGATTAGATGGGGGAATGGGATTGGATGCAGGACTGGAAATAGATGGGGGATTAGGATTGGATGGAGGACTAGGAGTAGATGGATGAATGGGATTGGATGGGGGACTAGGAGTAGATGGAGGACTAGGATTGGATGGAGAGTTAAGGTAAGGATATTGGAGTGGTGAATTAAGGTAGGGGGACATGGATTGTGGATTAGGATAGGAGGATATAGTGGGACAAGAGGATGTGGGGAATGAATTATAATAAGGGTATCGGGATGGTGGATTAGGATGAGGATATGTGGATGTAGGATTAAGGTAAAAGGGTGTGGATGTAGGACTACGATAGGAAGGTACGAATGTATGATTAGAGTGAGTAGATTGGCATGGAAGATTAGGGTAGTGGGCATATGTGGATGAAGGATTTAGATAGGAGGATGTGGATGGGGGATTAAGATGGGGGTATTGAGATGGTAGACTAGGATAAGAGGATGTGGGTGTTGGATAAGAGGACGATGTAGATGAAGGGTATGATGGATATGATGGATATCCCTTGTCAAAGGTAGCAAAAGCAACATGATTAGGCATGGACGAAGACATAACGGGATAACTTGAGGGGGTGATTAGATTTTGGAAAGTGGGTGGAGAAAGCTTACTAGCAATGATAGTGTCAAGGGGGTCTATGTCATATTCCTCTTGATCAACAAGACTTTTGTTATCGTTGTCAATGTAATTAGGGTTTCCCTTGACCACTATTGATGGGGGATAAGGATTCATGATGGTGAAAGGATAAAGAGGATGGATAAAAGATTTTGGATGGGAACGGATTAAAGCTCAAATCGGGATTTGGGTCAAGCTCATATCAGGATTGGACTAAAGCTCAGATTAGGATGATTGGATGATGCAATGGGATTGATTATGACGATAAGATTTGATTATCAAAGGATGATTGTGACACCGAATCTACTTCAAGATGGAAGTAGATTGATTGGGTCGAAGGTGATTGGGTTGGATTGGATTTGATTGGATTGGATTTGGATTGGATTGGATTTGATTGGATTGGATTTGCTTGGATTAGGATTTGGATTGGATTAGATTGGATTTGGATTGGATTAGATTGGATTCGGATTAGATTTGATTGGATTTGATTGGATTTGATTGTTTTGGATTGGATTTGAGAGAGAGACCTTAAGCTTGATCACGTGAGATTACCCTTAGTAACCCTAGAACTTTGATTGATTAATAGGACGATTACGGCACCGAATCCACCTTAAGCTAGGAATGGATTGATTGGGCCAAGGATGATAACTTGCAACACCGAATTCACCTCAAGATGGAGGCGAATTGATTGGGTTTGAAGTTAAAGACTAATAATCAAGTTCAAGTGCTATGGTCAATTTAGGTAATCACTTTGTAATACAAGGGTAGGACGGTTTGGTTATGGGTGGTGTTTTGGAGATGCAAATGGTAAGAAATGATTGGTGGATTAGGAAGAAATTAGAATAAATGGGGGATTAAGGATAAATGTGGAGGACGTATGGGGATTTAGGATGGTCGAACGAAAGGTTGGAATAAGGAGATGGAGGTTTAAAAGGGGTAAATGGAGGTTTTTTGATGGTTTAAAGTGACAAAACGAAGGTTTGGGATGATGAGGTAATGGTTTGGAATGGTAAAATGAAGGTTTGAAGGCGGAATGAATCCAAATGGAGGGGTTTCAGGTAAACGCACTTTTGCAGCAAAACAGGGGCGTAATTGCACTTCTGCAGCAAAACAAGGGCGTGATTGCACTTCTGCAGCAAAAACAGGGGCGTAATTGCACTTCTGCAGCAAAAACAGGGGCGTAATTGCACTTCTGCGGTGGACCAGAGGCTTGGTTTGATGCAAATGGCTATGGCAAGGACTTTAAAATGATAATGATAAGGCCAAATTGTTAAGAGTTCACTGGTTTTTTCACAAGAAAGCACTCTCAAACAAATACAACCCTATAATTAGTGTTAAGGGTATGGCCAAAGTGGTCTTAATCTAGGATGCACAAGGTATCTAGGGAGTCCTCGATATACTCTCGGTAAGTGAGGCACAACCGTGAACACCAGTCCGTCACAAGCGTGAGTCGGGAACCCCAGCGAGATACTGAAGGGCTCGGACCAACTCTTCACGTCTATCTAGGTATCACCCTAGCTTCGATGCTCCGCCAATTACGACGTGACTGGATTGGGGTACAGCTTTCGCTCTCCCCCCTTTGTATACCCCGCCGGTACGCGTGGTTGGAATCGTCCCTTGGGGTGATGAAATCCCCAAGCAGGTCCCACTATGAAGAAAGCAATAACCGCTTCCAACTACTCCCCAGGCTCACACGAAGTGCAAGGGGAACGCAGAAACAAGCTACTACTCCCTTAGGGTAACACAAAGAGACAAAACAGCAAGCAGCAAATATTACTCCTCCTAATTAAGCTATGTTCTTAGAAAACAGCAAGGATAATTTTAAAGAAAATGGAGCAAACGGATAGCCCTGCAAGCAAATATTAGATATTTTATCCCGCTTTCTCCATCAACTTCACAAGAATATGCTGCAAAAGGTTAGCACAAAACACATGTATCCTTGCAAGAACAATGTTAATAAGGAAAACAACAACTGAATCTGAAATCAGAACACCAATTTTACCTTCCAGGGCGCAACAGCCTTCGCTAAAGAAAAACAAAGGCAGAGTCAGCCTTCAAGGAAAAGGGCGTAATGCCTCTTTGTGAAAAAATGGGGCATGACCACCCTTTGTGAAAAATGGGTGTGGCCACCCTTTAGAAAAATGGGGCATGACCTTTTGTGAAAAAATAGGCGTACGCCTTTAGGAAATGGGCGGGCCGCCTTTTAGAAATGGGCGTGGGCCGCCTCTTTGTGAAAAATGGGTGTGGCTCGGGCGTAATGCCTCTTTGTGAAAATGGGGCGGGTCAGCCTTTGTGAAAATGGGCGGGCCGCCTCTTTGTGAAAATGCATGGGCCGCCTCATGAAAAGTGGGGCGAAGCCGCCTCGGGCATGGGCCTCTTTGTGAAAAAAATGGGCATGGGTCACCATGTAGGCAGCGAGCCGCCTCAAGGGAGTGGGGCTGAAATGCCTCAGCGACGCTGCCTACAAAAAACTTAAACAAGGAAACCCCAAAATATGGGGAGCCCATTTGTGGGTCCCACCTAAGCGCAGCCGTGTACCCCGATATTATGCTATTCTAGATTAGCAAAACAACTAAAAACTATAAAAAACAAAATATCAAGAACACCTCAAGATTAGCCAAAAGAGAGTGATAAAACAATGAGAAGAGTAGATAATGTAAGACAAATAGTTTACCTTCCCCTTGTTGCTGATACTCCTTTGATTGGCCCTTGCTTGGATTGGTTGTGTGCTCCTTGATGGCTCTATTGAAGATCACTATTATGTGCTTGGATGTAAAATGCAAGTGGATGTGATTGCAAATAGGATGAGTGCACAAAATGGCAGCATGTAGTTGCAAATTGACTAAGTGTTGAGAAGGAAAATTGGCAGCATAAGGTTATGAAAATCAAAGTGTGTTTAAATGCCCTTGAGGAGGGGGTATTTATAGAGGAACTTGAATTCTCTAGAGAATTCAAGGGTCAAGATTGATCCAACAAGGTCAAGATGAAGGGCTATGGTGGGTTGAGAACCCACAAGCCCTCACATCTTGACATGTGGAGGGTGAGGTGGCCAAGGGTGGATGAGATGGAAATGAGTTGTCAAAAAGGTACATGAGATGGAAAAGGACATGCACCTTGGGGGATGAGAGGATTTCCACAAAAAAGGATTTCTTGTCCCCAAGTGGGAGTGAAAGGGACATTTGAGGAATTTTAGAATTCCTCAAAAATCTACATGGGAAAAGGAAAGGTGGTTGGGGGGATAAATGTGAATTAAAAATTCACATTCCTAGGATGATTTAGAGGGTAAAAGGTGGGCTCCAAAAAGGTGGGACTTGGTCACATGTGGAGATTGTGACAAGTCCAAGGTTGGTCACATGTGAAGATTGTGACAAGTCCAAGGTTCTAGAAGCCTTGGAAGGATGGAATGTGAATTAAAAATTCACATATAAAAGAAGGGAATCTAGGAAGAATAAAAAGGAATTAAAAATTCCCTTGAAGAATGATTAGCTTTAATTAATCAATAATTAGAAGATAAATGAGGATTAGAAGCCAACTTGCAAAAGTTGGAGGATGTGACACATCCTAATCAAGGATTAGGCATGCACATCCCTAATGAAGAAATTAGGAGGATGGATTAGGATTAGATGAAAAATGATGTGAGGAATTAAATAAAATGCACATTTATTTAATTTATTTGATGAAAAGAGGATTATGGAGGGTATGTATTTAATTATTAATTAAATAATTTTAGGATTTGGTAGAATTAAAGATATTAATTAAATAATACTAATATTACTTAATTAACTCCTGATAAGAGGATGCTTAGATTAAAATAATAAATTTGATAAATTAATTGTCCAAATTTGATGCTCCATGAACAACATTAATTAAACAAGTAAAAATAAAATGACTCAAATTGAAATGATACCAAAATAGAAACGGGGTCACAAACAAATGACATCATCAACATAAAGATGGGGTGACAGACTAGGATGTAGGACTTTCTTGTCAACTACATTTTCAACTTCATACCCGTTGGGATTTATGAGGCTCACCCTATCCTTATAGTGTAGGTGGAATCGAGGCTTGGGTACCTACAATCCTACATAAAACCAAGTGTCAAAGCACATATATATCCAATGTCATACACACCGTGAGAGAGAATTGCAGTGTAGCACGATGCTCACAGATGAGTGATGCAACACTATCCCTCTCACCTGACTCTCAAACAATACCATAGCACCTAGCATCATGTAGTAATCCTAACATCATATACAATAATATTCATAACATAAACATCATATATCCACATTGTTCACATGCTCAATAAGTACCCAAATAAATTCACATGATGAAAGAATCAAATAAACCATTCATATAATCTGACTCTAATGTCAACATAACATATTCATCCATAGTAACTTAGTATAGTTCTCAAACCAAATAAACTATCACCCAAATCCAAATAGAAAATTTTAACAAGTAATTACATATAGCACCAAGAGCATCAAACAGTAAGAGTAATACGAGTAAGCATAGCATCCAAACTTCTCCAACATACTTCTATTTAACGCATCTTATAACACTAACTTACACAATATACATGACCCAAAAATCATAATCTACACCTTTACAAAAGCATGAAAACACACCCCTTTTAATTTCAAAGACACAAGTTTTTTTAAAATTTTATTTTATACAAATAGAACTAATTTTCTATGAAGGAATTTGGCATAATTAACCCAACTCATTGTAATTAAATCCATTTCACTAATGAACTCGTCTACTTATTTTTAATAAAAGTCGTTAAATTACAAGACGACCATATCCTTTTCCTATCACTTCAATACATTACATGTATATATAACATTATGATAATAACATATTAACTAATCAGGATTCAATCTTTAAACATACTTTTACATATATAAATTTCCTAATAATATCAAAGGAATTATATCAAAAGAAACATAATAAACTCCTAATCATGTATAATAGTAAATATATAAAACATACTTATATAGACATATTATAAAAAGGAATGATATCCTCATATCATCAATATTAGAAAAGAGAGTATCATAATCATCGATGTCAACAAAGGAAGAAAACTAAACTTTCAATCTCATTTAACAAAAAATAAAAGAAATCTTGTTTGATTACTCATCTCAAATCCATTTTTTCCCTTCACAAAACCTTGATTCCAAAGCACTCAAATAGAAAACAAGGCACCAAATCATTTATTGATTCCACAAAGCATCTTGGAAACATCACAATATTCAACCCAAGCCCATTTATCATTTATAACATTAAAAAAAAATGTAAATAGGTCTGCACAATCATATTAAACCATTCTCCAAATTTTATTCAAGACTTTCATCAAATACCAATTTCTAACCCTCTTGATTGCTCTTCCAAGCATTGTAACAACGCTAGGGAATCACGTAATGAACCAAAATCTTTAAAAATTACAATTTAAACCTAAATAATATTGAATAAAATAATATAATTGACTTACAAACCAATTTTCAAAGGATTACAATCAATATAAATGGAGTTATGAATTTTTGAAAGCTTACTGCCTTATGAAAATCTGAACTTGACAGTTTCTACCAAAATGAGCATAACTTTCTTATTATTCAATGAAATGACCACAAACCAATTCCAAAAGAAATATTACTCATTCCTATATCTAACCATATATAATTTAGTTCATTTAGAAGCCGTACCTACATGTACAATTTGCTGCAACATGACTGTTACAAAGAAATCTAAAAATTTGTAGTTAATAAAACCACCATAACTTCCACAAATCAACACCAATCTGTATGAGACAAAGTTTATTTGGAAGGTGATTGAGAGTAATAACACATGAAAAAAATTAGAAATGTACTCCAGCCCATTAAATGGTCATAAAACACCAAAAACTAGAGAATTTATGTGAAAATATGCATAAAATCAAAGTTTTTTCATTATTAGATCTAAGGATTCAATCACCAAAAACCACAAAATGATTACAAAAGCATTTTTAAAGGAATTTAGACCATGTATGATCAGTTTCTAACTAATTTACAACTTCCTACCCATGTTTAGTTCCTAATGATCTTTTAACTCCCTAATTGTAACTTTTACACTTTTTGCAAATTGACATTATTTGTTGATTACATTTTTTTTTGCAATTACTCATCAAATGACTATGAATTAACCCTAAAAATGGAAAAATGGAATCATTTACAAAATAGAATCATGGTGATGTGAAGGTGCTCCTACACCATCATCCCAACAACCTAAGTTGTCAACCAACAAGTCAACATGGTGGACAACCACCAACACAGTCTCAAGGTACATAGTACACCATAAAAAGTGTCAAGTGCACACTGCAACCATAATAAGTGTCAGTATTTAATAAAGGAACCAAGAAAAATACTACATCCCTCCTTCCACTAATAGACTACTCACTATCTAATAGGGGACACTCCTCAAGGTCCTCATCCGAGTCCATAATCACCTACATGGAAGCAGAGGGTTGTGTACGAAGGATTTCCTTCTCTTCCTTAGACAAAATAGGTGTGTTACGTCCACACCCCAAAGGTCGATCCTGAATAGTGGATGGTTTCTTCACCTTAACTATGTGTCCTAGCTCTTCAATCTTCTTCCCTTTTTTTCATCTTGAGCCCATAAAGGGCCTAAGCCAAGGTCTTGTTATTAGAACTACAAAGTGGAGCTTCTGGTGTGGGGTTTTCTTTGAGGACCACATCCCTTTTTGTAACCTTCACTACCTTTCCTTTCCTCTTTCTAGCCTTCAACCTTCCCATCCCTACACAAAAACTTGGGTAATCATTAGACTCTAATCAAATTTAAAGTCCCAACTAATTCTAACATAATGTACATTTACACGCACTCATCACATTCACATGCTACACAAATGTCCATAATGCATTTCCCTAGTAGGAAGGATATTAGTGCATTGCACACTACACTGAGGATCCTATCCTTTCCACTAGTTTTCTGCACCATTGGACCAACACTAGCTAACGACAACTCCTAGGTAGAAAAGCAAGAACAACCCAAAAGGGAAACATAACTCAAGGGTACAACACCTAGGTCAACGTAATGGGCTCACATGTATCGAGAGTGTGCAATGTATGACATTACACAAACCCCCATATGACAACTACAACTAACAAATTAGAGATTTTTTTTGAAAGTGAAACATAACATATAATGATTATGTACAAAAATTACATGAAAAACAATTATTCATTTACATCCTCTGGGGTACACAGAACAGTCATTACGAAACCTAACTTTTATCTAAAAGAAAGTGAATAAGAACCAAGATGACGAGGGAGCAAACCCAAGACACAAAAATAATGCACACAACTAGAGAAATTTATTATTATTCATAAAATGGAAATCTTACATGCAGAGGATCTCAAATTCTCAAGCTTTGTAATACATGCATGCTACAAAAAATTACAGAATACCCTTGTTCGCACGATGCTAACTTTTCTCCAAAAAAACTACCCAAAAATTAGAAACTAGCCCATACATAGCCCCTTTTTGGTTTGGAGCCAAAAACAACATCTGAGTTATGAGTTTAGGCGGTTTGGTGCCAAAATTAAAATTTGAGATTCAAAAATTGAGTCCTAATTCAAAAATTGACAATTTTTCAAAAATCAGCCAATTTCTAGAAGCCATAACTTTTGATCCGGGACTCCATTTTTTGAACCATTTGAACTGTTGGAAAGGTCTCGAAGTGAAGAACACGCTAATAACCCACTCCACTAGTTATGACAATTTCAGGGCTTGTATGAGACCATTTAGTGCCTCAAACTAGACTCAGAAGGTTTTTCAAGGCAAAAAGTAGAAAATGAAACTTGAACAACTTTCAAACTGTGAATAATCTTGACCTGATTCTTTGGCCAAAGTGCTTATTTTTCCGTCCTAAGCGTCCTAAACCTTCCATACCCCTGTCTTCCATGCCTCTTCAAATTCACACCTGCTAAAAATATCAATTGAACAAAAAAAGTAGAAAAAATAGTTTTGAAAGTTGGGAACCTTTATTCTACTAAAAGGGTATCTAGAAATGCAAAAACATCTACAAAAAACAAAAGAAAC
>VDFB02024768.1:0-20460 GCA_007258455.2 Sequoia sempervirens | reverse complement strand
ACCCATTTTGTAAAGTAGTCTATGGCTACCAAAATCCAGGAGTGTCCACTACTAGATTTCTCTACAATCTCACCAATTAAATCTATTCGCCACAGTTGGAATGGTGTTTGCACTGTTATTGATCTAAGGGGAAATGTTCTTGAAAAATTTAGCTTCCCTAAGAATCTCTAGCATGCATCACATGCCCTTACCAATTTTTGTGCGTCTTTAAACAGTGTAGGCCACCAAAACCCTGCTCTTAAAACTTTGTGTGCAATAGTTTTGGCCATGTAGTGGCCACCACAAACACCATAATGCATCTCAATCAAAATATCTAAGGCTTGTTCACCATTGACACATTTTAGCAATATTTCATCCATGTTTCTCCACCACAACTTATTGTCAATGATAACATATATTATGGCCTACAACTTTAATGTTCTCTTTTAGTTGTTTGTCATCCACTCAGGGCATGACATGTTCTACAAATAGAAGACATCTTTGTACCACTTTGAAGCCTGCATATTACAGATGGGAGACACATTTGTCTCTTCAACATTGTTGATATGATTTACTTAACAAGTTTTTATTTTCCACCAGTTTAGCAAGTCCTTGTCCTCAGACCAACTAGGTGATCTGGATGTCAATGTTGAACTCTTGGACTCGGTTTATCCATCTGCATCTTTTTCCTATGACTTGCTGCTATGTGAATATATTTTTTACAGCAATAATGGGTACATATGCAACAATTGTTGCACCAACTAGATATGACCTAAAAAAAATTACTGCTTTTAAACCAAAGCATATGCTTGCTTCTCAGTCATATCATACTTTAATTCAGCAGCTTGTAATGACTTGTTGAAAAAAGCGATGGGTTGCTCATATCTCTCTTCATTCTTTTGTAAAAGCATTGCAACAATAGTGTGAAATGAAGGAAATGAAAATAGTTGGAAAGGTTTTGAAAAGTCAGGAGACTTCAAGACCGATGCCTTCTTAATTTCCTTTTTGATGCATGTGAAAGCCTTGGTTGGCTCTTCACTCCATGTTATTTGCTCTCCCCTTTTTAACATTTTTGAGATAGGTCTTGTGATCTTTGCAAAGTTTGACATAAACCTTCTTAAAATTTCACCTGCCCAAAGAATGATTGTATACCTTTCACACTTTTTGGTTGTGGTATATTTTCTATTGTAGCCACTCTTTGTGAGTCTATCCTCGCTCCTTCCTTGGACACTATGTGCCCCAGTAACATGCCTTTTGTAACTCTAAAGGCACACTCCTTGGGATTGAGTGATATCCCATACTCCAATGCTTTGATAAATATCTTCTCCAAATGCATACAATGTTCTTCTTTTCTGGAGTAAGCAGTTAAATCATCTTGGTAAACTACTATGAATATGTCAATGAAATAAAAGAAATCTACATCCATAGCCCTCTAGGATGTAGCATCGACCTTAGTTGGGCCAAAAGGAAACCTGACATACACATATGTCCCCAAAGGAGTAGTAAAAATTGTCTTGAATTGCTCTTAACTCCTTGACTTTGTAACCAAAAAAACCATCCATCATTGACAATAGTTCACAACCAATGACCTTTTGTAGCATTGCCTCCATGTTTGGAAATGGGCAGTTATCCTTTAATGATGATATGCTTAGATTTTTAAAATCCGCATATAACCCAATATCACCATTCTTCTTCCTGACTAGTACTAAATTAGACACCCAAGTAGAATGTCTGATGGGCTTTATGATCCCACCATCTCTTAACTTTATCAGTTCCTCTTGCATCTTGGGTGCTAAAGTAGGATTAATAGGCCTCTTCTTTTTCCTGGAGGGATTTGCATCATCTTTCAATGATATCTCATGTTGAAAGAGGTCCTCTTTGTAGGCCTTTCAAAATATTAATGTTAAAAAATGATTGAACAAATATTACAAAATTATTTTTTTGTTATATATTGAACATCAAAATGATGTATGGGGTAAATCGGATGATCGAGATCCTCCTTCTACCTTCTCTACTATCTCTTTCATTACCTACTTGTTTTTATGCTTCACATTGTTGTTTCATATGGATTTTAGGGGTGTGACTATTCCCATCCACTTTTTTTTCGAATGTGTAACAGTATTTTTTAAATGGTAATGTATACACTTATTAATCGAAAGTGTAAAAATATACCTATATTTTAAAGTTTTATAATATATTGTGCAAATACTTATAAAACATTTCATTCTTATAAAACTTACCCAAAAACTCCCTAAACTACCTTATAGGAAACTAACTCCCAAATAATTATTTATTAAATGTAACACTAAGTGTCTTTATTAGAATATATTAAGCTTAATTTTCCAACACCCCCTCTTAAAGTTTACATTACAAAACCAAAAACAAAAATGAAAACCTACAACATGGACTAACTATAGTAGCCCATTTAGAAATTTGCGAAAGTGTTTTGACCAAGTCTCTTTGCTCATCCAAAATTCTACAAATTGCTCATGTCCAAGCAAATGTCTTAACTAGCCACCAAACCTCCTTAGAACACCCCACTACTTGTGTCCAAGCAAATATCCTAGCTAACCACCAAACCTCCTTAGAACACCCCACTACTTGTGTCCAAGCAAATATCCTAGCTAACCAACAAATCTCGTTAGAACACCGCAAATTGCTCGTATTCAAATAAATGTCCTAATTGTCCCATGATACCTATGAACTCGACTACTCACTACTACATCACTCTTCTTGTGAATCAAAAGACACTTAATTATCCATAAGATAAAATACCAATCAACCATGAATTGAGATTTATTCGACTATTTACAATAACATTCCTCCTTTGTGGATTGAAACATAACTATTTACAAACCATAAAATTGTCAAGCTCCCCTTACTCTATGAAGGGACACACAAAAATAAGTGTTTTCATGCAAAGTACCATCTTTGAGCAAGAAGCCAGCTTGAGATAATAATATTCTTCCAACCTCTAGTGCCTCCAACCTCCAAGTAAACCTACATGATTTTTAAAAAAAATATTCCTTCTCGTTGTCATGGTGGGGAGAATCTTGATCTTGTACCACAAACCCACACATTTCAATCTTGCTTTTAATAATAGGCAAAACATCGTTAATTTTCAACTTACCATCAATATGATCCGTGACACATTGAATACAATTCACTAGAATATGTCCTCTTTGATTACAATAGATCATTTAATTTTTTTTATGATTCCTTGTTGAATTATTAGACTTCTTTATAAACAAAGCAGATTCTATAGCAACTAAGTGATTCTTAGTGACTATTATTCTTCAGTAATTAAACAAAAAATCACAATATCTAAACTTTGGATTAATTTTGTTTAAAGTAAATATAATATTGTCAAAAACTTGAACACAAATTATTTAATAAAAAAACAAATTAATAAAGTGTACTGCATCAAATCGAAGTGCTTGGCTGCCAGGATCTACAAAATGTCTGTGCACTCTGCATCTTTTCCTCCACGCAGCTAGCAGACAACTTCCTCTTCTTTTTAAGGGCAGAACTCTTGCCTCGTTTCTCTATCTTGGCAGGCGCACAACTTCAAAGCTGCTCTATTGTGGTTCCAACCTTGGCAAGGGGCGATCGGGCAGACAATGAAATAAATGGTGCACCGCAAACGAGTAATGGCACCCCATTCAGACTGGCGATTCATGTTCAAACTGGCAGCGATTCTTATCCCCACACAGGCTCGTGAGATCAATTTTGCCCTGATATCAAGTTCAAAAAATAATTGCAATCACAAATATTACAGAACATAAGTTATTGTTACAATCACCAATCTTCTGTCGCAGATTCGGCCTCCCGAGGATTCGAGATCCAGATCAAGCGACGACGATGCAAGGCCGTCAAGCACAGGCGGTCGCACTCGGCTCCTGGGAGTCCACATGCCCGTGGGAGCAAGCGAGCCTAATTAGGCCACCTCCACCAGCGCCACAGATCGCATTCTTACACATTCCATAGAAATGGAATCTGAGTTACCCAGATGGGAAGGAGCAATTAGGGTCAATTAAATCAAATCGAGTACTCGGTGCCGAGCACGCTCGTGACTACGTACCGTGTAGAAGCTGCTCTGGAGCCAGGTGAGCCTGGCAGAGTGACAAGAAAGCAAAGCAAATGAAAAGCCCTCATTTGATGTTGTACAAGAAACAAAAGCTGTAAAGCAGGACCCCATCAAGCTAGGTAGATATTGAAATGTTAGATATGGAGAAGTATCTGAATTTGTGCTTATTGCAAGGGCCCACTCTTTCATGTTCCAGCGCACATGGGGTTTTACAATTTTCTGTCCTTGTTTGGAGATAAACTTGGCTTGCTTGGAAGAGGCATAAAACGGAGGGAGGACGACCTGGGGGGAAGGAGGGTTGGTAAAGAGAAAAATGCCCATGGCAGACAGTACGAGGAGGACACTCTAGCAGAACTGTGCGAGAGAAGTCCATAAAACAATATTCCATTAGCCTAATTAGCATAATTAGGAATCTTGAAATAGTGCATACTCAAGTTGAAGTTGTATAAGAAGAGAGTTAGATAGGTTGAGTGCTTGATGAGTCATTGAGTAGGAGAAAACGCATTATATCAGCAGTTTTGTCTTTAACCTTGAACCCTAGACTACTGAAGCTCAAGGGATAGTGGTAGAACATGTTGTAATGAGTAGGAGAAAACATGTCTTTTCGGACCCTAAATTACTGAAGATCAGGAGAAAACATGTCTTTCACTTCAGACCCTAAATTACTGAAAATCAGGAGGGATAGTGGTATAACATATTTCTTACAACAAAACATGCCTTTAATTTCAGATCAGAGGGATAGTAGTATAACATATTTCTTACAACAAAACATGCCTTTAATTTCAGACTCCGGAGAAAACATGTCTTTCACTTCAGACCCTAAACTACTGAAGATCAGGAGAGAACATGCCTTTCAGTTCAGACCCTAAAGTACTGAAGAACGGGGGATAGCTGTCTGAGCATAGTTCTTACAACAAGTGGAATTCGGTGATCGAGTATTAGATTTAATTGAAAATTTGTGTTTATTATAAATGAACATTAAATTATATACAATATATGATAAAATAATATTAAATATATTTTTTATTTTTATAATATTATATAAAAATTCTGAATAAAAATAATTAGAACGAATATTGAATTCTTAGAAATAAAGAAAAAATAGCTTTTATTAAAATTTGGCTGCTCTCCTAGATCTTGTAGATTAGCTGACAACCAAAGCCACATCCTTCTCCTCTCTATCTAGAGTTGGAATAAGGGTGTTGGGAAACCATCCCACCTAAGAGCTTTGTATTTAGCCATCATTTTCAAAAACCCTTTCAGTTCTTCTAAGAACTTAGCCATCAAATGTCGTTCTTAATCTTTGTAATCAGGTTTAAAATATTGGGGAAATTTTCATTCTATATTAATTTTTCATCAATAACTCGTATAAATAAGAATTACAATAAAATGATTAAACTTCTGCTTTAATTTATGCCATCTTCATCTTTGAGCCGTGAGTCTTATGTAAGAACACTGCTCTCAACCTGCAATAGCTGATCTAATTGCTTTTTAATCTAATCGACCTCATTAAGTTCTACTTTTTTTAATTTTTAATTTTCTAAAAGGAATTATAAAATAAAGAATTACTCCTACACCAAAATGAACATTTGTGTTCCTCTTGGAAAAGGACAATCCTCCACTATTCCTTGGATCATCCATGTAAGGATTGAAAGAATTGGACTTCCAGCCTCCTAAATTCAAACTCGAAGGGGTGCATGCAATCCTTACTATATTTGGAAAGAATAGGAAACTATCAAATTTTGCAGCCACGATGCAAAAACTAAACCTATTAAGTATTCAATGAAAAGTTTGATGTTGATTGAAAATCTTAGTTATCAGTCTCTTTTCACTTAAATATGAGAGCATCACATAAAGTTTCTTTAGGGTTTTTTTTGTTTCTTCATGCATATGGTTTGTCTCATATGCCTGAGACAATCCCATAAATGTATTCTTTTGCAAAGTGTTGTTCACGTGCAATTCGTTTTTTGGCCATCCACCAAAAAAGATCCCATGTGATTGTGGCAGACTCTACATAGTTCTCTAATAAAATATTAAATCTTTTGAATAAGCTTGCAGTGTTGCAGGACAATTCTTCTCAAATCAACCTGATCCCCAGATTAACATTGATCTTCGTTCTATTATGGATTGCGCTAAAAGCTTTTCTAAAGTTATTTTTAAGCTATTTATAATTTTATTGAAATTAGTCCCAACAGTCTTGTCTTTAGAGTAAAAATTTAAAATTCAAATTGCAAAAAGTAAAATAAACCATAAATCACAATGAATTTAACAGATTAAAAGTGTCAAAATCAGAAATGACAAAAAGATTGTAGTTTCTTGTATTGCAAGGCAAATCAGAGCCTTTCTTGAAATGGGGTGATTATATATTCCCTTGAGTATCGAGTGATAAATAGATTAATACATAATCATTCTTAGAAACATATCTTAAATTAAAATCCCTAACTTTTTACCATTTGAAAAATTGAAAATAAAAATACTAATGTTAACAGAGCTGCAGATCGATTCTAGAGAACCATTTTCCAAAAATAGTTTGGATATTCCTAAAAAGGGGCAATTTCAAAACCCTGTGTAAGGGTTCTTTAGCTTACATCTTTGAACACTGATAAAAGAGGCCTGGCAATGGCATACTGATAGTGCAGCACATAAATTTTATCTTTAATCCTGAAAACAGAAGAGCCCAAATCAATGTTCGGTGGCTTGACTGAAGGGGTCTGCCCCTCGGCTTTGTTAAATAACATTTCAGAGGTATGAAGCATTTCGTTACTTCTCCAAGAAAAGTTCAAATCTGTCTGATTTCTTTTACAACCTATTGTCTAACGTGCCGCAAAAGGGGTTCTACAAAGAGGAAAACAGTTTGTAACCTGTGAAGCTTCTCCAGGAGAGGCCAAGTTTAATGCTGTTAAAAATCTATTATTCCAATAGAAAATGTAAATATAAATGGAGTACATAGATATGCCATTGAAGTCCAGCTTCCAAGGTTTCTCAAAATATGAAAACCCTTTACCCAACTATATTTTTCACCGATTATATTGAGCACATGCAGCATTGAAACAAAACGACTGGAAGTCTGAGGAATAGAAAGCGAGATTCAATAGAAATGAATACAAACATCACTCACCCAGATTTGATGGCACAGTACTCACCAGCGCTAAACATAACTTCCTCAAAAACACTGAAAAAACATATTTATTCAAAAAAAATAGATAGG
The DNA here is from genome assembly GCA_007258455.2 of Sequoia sempervirens. NCBI lineage: Eukaryota > Viridiplantae > Streptophyta > Pinopsida > Cupressales > Cupressaceae > Sequoia > Sequoia sempervirens. The sequence goes on along the minus strand of VDFB02024768.1, from coordinate 13,186 downwards.
TGGCCGGTTACCCTAAAACCAGACTATATGCGTTGTAACCACTTCTACTTCCCCCAAAAATAGACATGATATACAATAAACAGAAAAGAAAAGATCTATCTATATTCATAAACATATTTCTGTTCTATTGATGAGAAGATGGTTCCCGCTTAGTTGGTGTAACGCCTGCATCTGGTGATCGCAGAGCAGCCCCTGTGATAAGGGTTAACAGGGCCACTGGCCCTGTGACAGTTGCGCGTGTAATATGACCTCCCGCTTCGAGGCCTACACGGAACGCGATTTGCGGCAAGCGCTCCATAACTGATATAATAGCGCACTCGTCTCAGAAGCCTCCCCTGCACATCGGACTCCATCATCCACTCGCTCTCCTCCCCATCATAACAATCCCCCAATGTTCCGTCGCATACTCCGCCTCCCGAGGGTTCGATCTCCAGATCAAGCGAAGACGATGCAAGGCCGTCGAGCCAGGAGTTCGCACTCAGCTCCTGCGCATCCACAAGCCCGTGGGAGCAAGCAAACCCTAAAAGGGCCAACCCTACCAGCACAACAAATCGCATTCTTGCAGACTTCATAGCAATGGAAAATGGAGTACCTAGATGAGAAGAAGGAACTGGGGTTAAATAAATCGAAGTGAATGCCCAGCGCAGAGCTCACCCGTGAGTCCCTTACGCGCACCGGGAGCCGCGTGAGCCTGCAAAGTTGAAAGAAAAGCAAAGCAAACGAGAGGCCCTCATTGATGATGTACAAGAAACAAGCACTGTAAAGCGGGACCCCATCTAGCTAGTTCGACATTGAAAGGTTAGTCATGGAGAAGCATCTGGATTTGTGCGTATTCCGAGGTCCCACTCTTTCATGTTCCTTCCACTGCACATGGGGTTTCGCAATTTATTGTCCTTGTTTAGTGCAGAGATTGCAGTAGGTTTTAGGCACACAATACGGCTCCCTTCCACATACGACACGTACCCAACCTTACTTCAAGGCGACGGTGCATTTACAAGCTGGATAAATAGGTATATGTCCAGAACAGTTTTCAAACTCTTCCGCAATCCTGCGTCCAGTTGGGGACAACTTCTTGGGACAGCTGTTTCTGAGATCTCGTTTCTCCTTGAAAAGAAAAATATCTTATCAGCTTTCCATGTCATCTGTCTCTATCGATCGATTAATAATCAATATGTCCACTTCTTAGCTTAGCTTTATATCTATATATAAATATATAGAATTGAGTTGAGTACATATTTGAAATTGAAATATAAGTAAAATAATTGAAATCAAGTATGTATATTTAAGTGGCTAGTATTTGTTTTCTAGTTCCGTAATTATTTGTATTTTAAATGTAATTATAATTCTAATTATAATAAATTTATTATATTTTAATTAATTATAAAATATATATGGGGCGGGGGTCTAGTTCGATTGGCTAAAGCATCATGTTGCAGGCAAGAGGTTACGAGGTCTAGTCTCCCACCAAACCTGTGGTATTGGAGGGTGTGTCCAGCGCCATCAGTGAGGTGATTGCAGTTTATAGGGGACCGATTTCATGACTTAACTATTTGCATGTGTTCATGTGGGGAAATCCCACATTCACTAATAAAAAAATAAAGATAATTGTAAAAATATAAATTAATTATAATTAATTTTAATCTCGATCTTATTTTTCATTCTAATTAATTTTCATGGTAATTAAAATTATCTTTTAAAACATAACAAAAATAAAAAGTAAAATAATCTAATATACTAAATCATTAAGAATTAAAATGCAATATTATTATATTATAATTTATTACATAATATATTTAAAATGTATTAAATTATTAAAAAATCTAATACATTTGATTATTATGAATTAAAATATAATAACATTATTATATTAAAGTTTATTATATAATATATTTAAAATATATTAAATTATTAAAAAATCTAATATGTTTTTTATTATAAGTAAAACAAATTTTGAAGGAACCCAAAACCTTTTACAAAAAGAGATGTTGTCAAAACATGAACCAGATAACACCAACAACCAAAAATCAGCGAGACATCAACAAAATAGGCAACAAACAAAACAGTCTATTGTAAGTTTTTTAGAATTTTAGCAGCTTCAAGATCCTGCGAGATGATACATTTGTGCATTTCCATGACCTTAGGAAGATCTTTGGTAATCTCCAGAGGTTTTTTGGCTTAAATCCTCGTGTAGGTACCTGGACCAACAGTAGCATTACCTTACTTTTTTTGCTATCAGCAGCAACAACATCCAACCTTTTCACCCCCCTTCCAATTTTCAGCCTTTTCATTCAACATGATAAGACCTTTGGCATTTTTCTAGAGGGAAGTTTCACTGATCTTAACCACTTGATCCAGATTTTCATAAACCTTCACAATCTTTTCTTCCAACACAAAAATACAATTTTTATGGTCATTCTTCAAAACAATCACATCCTTTACAACATCCTAGAGGATAGACAACATCTTATTGTTATCCTCATAGGTCTTGGATAGCCTCACGTGAGTCCTTCTTATCCTCCTTATTAAGTAGGGAATGAACTTTAACTTTGAGCTGGTTTAATCTTCTTAAAAAACCATTTAAACAATTTGAAATAAGTGACCAAGCCTTGCTTAGACAAACCAAGGATATCAAATATCTCCTCCTTATTGCAATTAAAGACATTAAGATCCTTAGCAAAGTCTTCAGGAGGGGAAGTCTTATCATTATGTTGACAGTTGAACTCCATAATCCCTTTCCCCTTATCCTTATCCGGGTCATCGACATACATATCCATCAACTTAATGGGTTTAAATGCTTCCACCACAACAAAATGAGACTGCTCTTTGACACCACTAGGAGACTCCACATTAGCATTACCCTCACCCTCACAAGTCTCAAATAATTTGTTTTTCTTATGTTACAACCCATGTGATATTACCTATTTACTATTACCTTGTTTGGTGAAATTGCTTGAATATATGAATGTGTTTTATGAATTTTTATATGAATGTGTTTTATGAATCTTGAATGGAAATATGATGAATGAGTGATTGATGCAATTTGATATTTTATAATGATTATAACTATGAAATGTATGATGCATATGATTATGTTGTGTTCAACTAACTACTATTATAATGTGCCAAGTTGAGTGCAAGAACAAGTTCAAACCTCCAGAAGAGAGGGGAAGTATCCCTCAAGAGAAGAACTTGTCTGGTAACCCTTAACGAGTTTAACTGAGTATTCACACACTCACGCCCTAGTTGTTCTTAAAGAGTCAAGTCAGTTTTGGGAAAAGGGAAGTAATCTTTGGTTTAGATGTGAATGTTGTGATTAAGGAATGTGATTAAGTCTTGATGTCATGTGAAAGTATTCCTTATGTGCTTATTGCAGTATTGATGATATATATGCGCAAAATGTATAATATATGTGTGTGTGTACATGTCTACAATAGACTCATACATGTGAGTGAACACGTGCATGAGTATACGTAGGTAGATGTACCTACGCATGCTCATGGATAGATTATCCATATGCATGGGAATACCATCTAGACTAAAGATGACATGTGTGTGTATATATATACATACATACATATATATATATATATATATATATATATATCTATATATATATATATCGATCAATAGTTATGATTATGAGTGTTTTTATAAGGAATATTGGAAATGGTATTATGTAGATATATATATATATATATATTAATATATACACGTGTAAAGTAATATAGTCACATATATTAATATATATATTTATATATATAATTGTATGTGTATATATAATAATATTATTTATATATTTACACATATGATTATTGTTCAACAATTAAATGTATTTGATAAAATTTGTGAATTATATATACTGAAAGCATACGTGATAATGTTAAGCGTAGTAAATAGCACTATTTTAAAGTGAAGCACATATATGATAAAGCACATAAACTAGACACAACCTTTGGTAATAACTCTATCGGCACATAAAGTGATTTAAATACTAAGTCAACCAAAGCAAAAGCACGTATGAGTATGCTACTGTGTAGCATTTAAAGGGAAGTTAAAATAGTTCATAAGTTGTTTGAAGAAGTCAAGACAACGCTAGAATATGTGGCGTCAACTTTGGAAGGTGGTGCCAATCTATAGAGTATGCAATGCTTAAAAAGTTTGTTGAATGAACGCATAAGCCCGATATTAGTTTGCGAGATTCGGTCAAGTGGAAACTTGGCATCAATATGTGAAGGAATTTGAAATAGTAAACTTGTTTATGAGCTTGTTGTTCATTTGACTCAATAAATGAGTCTTGTTGTCCCTTACAATGAGTCGACTTACCATTAAAATGGAGAGGACTATTATGTGTTGCAAACTTGTGAGTTAGACTGATGAGTCATTACATGAGGTTAGAAAGGTGGAAGAAATATTAACTCGTTTGTAGCCTTCGATTGCTCACAGATTAGTATAAATAGGGGTGCTCATTCTACTAATTGCTACACTTATCATTCTCATTATCTTTATGTTATTTTGTTGTGATTTCTGAATTATTAAGTTGAGAGTTTGTGAGTTGAGAATTGTTTTTCCATTTCATATTTGTGATTATTGTGAGAGTTAGTGAGAAGTGAGAAGAGGGTAATCAAGTGGATCTTGAAGGCGGTATCAAGCAAGCTTGAGGATTCTTACTAAGGAGTTTAATTAATTGGAGCATTATATAGGCATGCTAGTTTCTATACCTTTGTTCTTTATGTTGGAAAGGATAATTAGATTTGTTAGTATGTTGGAAAATAGTGCTTTGGAATATGTTGTGATGTTTATTTAAGATTGCATGTTTCTTGGTTGTGCATTGTGTTGTAAAACCTATCATAATGGTTATATATGTAAGTACCCTATATATGGGAGTTTGTATGAGTGCAACGTATTTGTACTATACATAGTTGTCATCGCTATATGTAGGATGTCTAAACTAGATGTATGTAGCAAGAGTAAGATGTTGCTAATCACTTTGGTAGTAAAAGTCACTTTTTTTATGAGATGTTATGTGGGTTATTCCTTGGATTTTTCTGATCCATGGAAAAGGGGGTAACCTAGGCATAGAGTATGAATGGTCATTAATCCAAATAGAGCTAGGAAGGTGAGTGAATAAGAGACATCCACTCTAAGTTTTGGGTGATGAATACTTTGGCCAAAGTAGTGTAAGTAGCCATTGTTTACACTGTCAGTTTCACTGTGATTCGTGATTAAGTACTAGGTCGGGATGTACATACATGTAGGGGGTAGCCACTGTATGTTAGTTCTAGAAACATTTAGGACACAACACCAAGCTTGAAGAAAAGACTATTGTTATGAGGTTACCAAACCAATCTCTTTATCGAAGGGTAGGACCATCTTACCAGTTAGGTAGATGTGCAGGGGATTGCAGTAAGTTCGTGGTTGGTAGAAAAGCACTTGAGCACGATGCTTCTCCTCATTAGTTAGCGGCCAAGATTTGAGGGGGACTTCTTGGACCATTTGTACTTTATATATTATGTAAGCTTGTTTAAGTTGTGTATGTATCTCGTATCCATGTTTATGGGAATTGTAAATATGAAATATCATATGGAAATTGTGTATCATCATTATTTGAATTAATGAAAGGAATTCTTTTGTATATAATTGGAAAGTTAAAAATATGTTTCACATGTGCATTTATTATTCAAAGGAAAAGAAATTTTTTATTGCTCTTAAAGGTTAGATGCATAAGCTATGCACATGTGGGTAAAACATAGAAAATTTTACCATGTAGAGCAATGGGCATGTTACACGTGGTATCAAAACTACCAGGTTCAACTCTAGAACCTATGTGCTTGTTATGCTTCCAATCCAGCATTATATGGGTCTAATGTTTGGAAATTATTATGCCAAGATGATGCATCTCAAGATGACTGCAAGAAATTCAGTGATTGGAAATGAGCGCTACCTATGGGCCAAGAAGGAAAAAGAAGCCCTTGTTCAAACCATTGAGGGAACTAATCATGACAATGTCATTTAGCTAAGCGATACTAAGACTTTCAATCATGCCCTTTCGTGAATCAGTCAAGAGAAAAGAAGGATGAAAGAGGCTACCAACTTCAACCATCTACCTTATGTTTCCCTGGCTAAGTTGGATTATTTATCGCTTTTTAGGGATATGCCCTCATAATGTAGTGTTAGTCCATCAATGATATTTAGGGACCCTCGTGTTGTACGTATGGCTGAAATTATTGTAATAGCCTCAAGTGGCAAATCAGAGGAATATGTTCCCCAAAATTATGTATCAAAGGATAGGTCTAAAGTATATTATCCTTTTGATGAGGGGAATGAGAAAGAATTTTAGGGGTATACCCCATGTAGCTATGTATCAAAAAGTGAATCCAAGGGATATTCTCCCTTAGACTATATGAATAGTCATTCTATGTAAACTCAAGGATATTGAAATCCTTATTGAATCTTAAATAAAAACATGTCTTTGGAAAAACTTGTGTATAAGTTCTTTATGAGATTCTTTATACGAATGGTTGTTCTTTAATGTTTGTAGAACGTTAATTAAACTTTCTTAGATCTAATTAAATGAAACCTCCTAGTATAACTATTCTTGGGAAAAATGGTTAGAACACGAACTAACATTGGGGGAAGTCAAGAAGTAGGACAAGGTATTGAGAATGCAAAAGCTAAGTTGGACCGCATCTTGACTATAATGGATGAAACAAGAGCAAGGATAGGAAACCTTGAACAGGAAATAAGGGGTAAAGAAAGAGTGGAAAAAGAAGTCCCAAATAATGGTGAGGAAGTTCCTAACAATGAAGAGGAAGGGGGGAATTATCGTGATCACACCCATTCTAGTGAACAAGAGGATGAGGAGTCATAGTCAAAGTCAGATGGAACTAAAAGGGAGTGACTAGCCAATGAGCTATCCCGTGACATGAAGATGTCATGCCCCCGAAATTATAACACTAGAATATGAAGTTCATTGAAAAACAAATAACAAAATCAAATATATATCAAAATATAAATACAAGCAATTGCAATTTAAATATTATTTTTATAAGTATAATTATCATAATATAAAATGGAACAATGGATATCATTAATTGTAATTATTATAATAATAAAAATATTCACAAAGAAAACTAATAATATTCATGCCTCAATTAAATAAATAAGTAAACATCACAAAGTATTAATAAATGCCACTTGTATCGGTTCAATATTAAAGCCAATATAGGTATCAATTACTAAATAAAATATATAGCGACCATTAGTGTATTTACAAGCCACGATTAAGGAGCAATCAGAACTATGTCCCTCTAAATGGTATGAATGATACCAAAGGCCACGTCCTTTGACAAGTGGAAGGTTGCGACTACTAGGAAATCAAACTATAAAGGGAAAGATGAGTCTGAAACAGATAGGCATCGAATGAAGGAGAAGGGAATATGAAAACAAAACAACAAATAGAAATATCTTTGTATTCAAGAAAAAGGAATTGAAATTATAAATAGTGCAGCATCTTGGAAAAGCATAAATCCATTGGATTAAATATTGTTGGCAAAAATATATTTCGAGTAGTAAGTATTTTTTGAGATTCAAATAATTGACTAATAAATATATTAAGGAATTAGGTAAGTATTTTTGTATTTAAATAATCAACTTAGCAAATGAATTAATAATTTAAATATAATAAATTAATATTATATGTATGTATATATATATATATGTATGTCGATATATAATATATATATATATATATATATATATAAGAAACTATAATATATATATATATCGACAATTAGAAACAATGATGTATATATATTTATATAAAATATATATAGATGTTATTTATGGTTGTGCAATAAGGATGTCTGCAGTAGTTAGTGAGCATTATAAGTAATCATGACTCTTTAATATAAATGAATAAATTGTATATTTATGTATTTATGAATTGTCCTCATCTTATGATCAATCAAATATAAGGCTGAAGGAGGCGAGTTAGGAGGATGTAGTTTACAGGCCTCCCATGCTAAGTACACCACTCCGAGGGTGGAATAGTCTTGGTCAGATGTCCCTACCGCTTGGGGCCAAGAGATGGGTAGTCTTGGTCTGATGCTCGTGCTCTTGGGCTTAGATGGGTTGAGTAGTTTACATGCACCCATTTCAAGGCTTTCCTATCAAGTCAAATCTATGATTGATTATTAGGATGGATTCAAGGAGTCTCAATCATGAGGATGGAAAAGATAGCATGGATAGGAAAAGCAGATACAAGTGTATCCACTAGGCACACCACTCTGAGGGTGGAATAGTCTTGTTTGGACATTCCTACCACTTGGGGCCAAGAGGTGGATAGTATTGGTTGAATGCTCATGCTCTTGGGCTTAGATGGATAGCTTCAGGCAGACTTATCTTGCTTCTCATCCAAGCCCTATTATGAATAAAAATTCCACTATGCATTATAGATATTGGTAGTCAGAGATAGTCTTGAAATAGTTATGTTTATTATGTTTTGATCATATGAAACATATTTCAAATATTATCTGACATGATTGTACGACCTAAACCAAGATTTATCTTGTTTGAAGCATTTAAGTGGTAATTTATAACCCTAACTACATTAAGCTTGTGATTCTAGGACAAAATTTAGTGCATTCCCAATTGGGGACATTACAAGTGGTATTAAACCATGTTCTTGCCATCCTTCAAGACATTCCCACTTTAAATACCATTCAATTAGACTTAACCATTCAACCTTCTTAAGTAAGCCAATAATGCATGTGTATTCCTTCCATGTGTATACTTTGTGACCTACATGTATTTATGCAACTATGTGTATACCTTGCATATACTTTGTTACTTCAAGTGTATATTGTGTGCTCATATGTATACTAGAGGAAAGGATAGGACCCATGGTGTAGTCCACAATGCACTGATATTCTTTCTATCTAAGATGCATTATGGACATGTGTGTGTCAGCCATTGTGATGTGCTAGTTAGCCATTATGTATGTGATGAATGTTGGAGCTAGTCACTATGTATTTGTGATGCATGATGGAACTCGTCATTGTGTTTATGATTACTTTATGCTTAGAAACTATAATAATGTTGAAATGTTGTCAGTCAAGTTGCTTAATTTGGTTGGTTGTTTGCTTGAGCTACTTGGTTGTGTGCTTGAGCTACTTGGTTGCATGATTGAGCTACTTGCTTGCTTGCTTGAGCTACTTGGTTGCATGCTTGAGCTACTTGGTTGTGTGCTTGATCTACTTGGTTGTGTGCTTGAGCTACTTGCTTGCATGCTTGAGCTACTTGCTTGCATGCTTGAGCTACTTGGTTGTGTGCTTGAGCTACTTGATTGCATGCTTGAGCTACTTGGTTGTGTGCTTGAGTTGCCTGCTTGTCTACTTGAGCTACTTGGTTGCGTGCTTGAGCTACTTGCTTGAATGCTTGAGGTACTTTCTTGTGTGCTTGAGTTGGTTGTTTGCTTGCTTGAGCTACTTGTTTACTTGCTTGAGCTACTTGCTTGTGTTCTTTAACTACTTGCTTGTGTGCTTGAGCTACTCGCCTGTGTGCTTGATCCGGTTGGTTGGTTGCTTGAGCTACTTGTTTGCTTGGTTGAGCTACTTGCTTGGTTGGTTGAGCTAATTGGTTGACTACTTTAATTTTTGATTCATGTGGTTTTAAGTATTAATTACCTATGGGAATGATAGATGTTTGACTCAAACACTCTAAGCTTCTCATTAAAACGAACTTGCTTTAAAATGTTGTTTGAATGTTTACACAAAGGAACAATATTTAGTTTCAAATCTTAAGTTGCTTGAGGATAAACAAATTTGGGAGGGGAGGATTGTCATGTCCCCGAAATTATAAAATTAGAATATGAAGAATTAAAAAACAAATAACAAAATCAAATAAATATCAAAATATAAATACAAGCAATTGCAATTTAAATATTATTTTTATAAGTATAATTATCTATGATAATATTATAATACAATTATCATAATATAAAATGGAACAATGGATATCATTAATTGTAATTATAACAATAATTATTATTATAATAATATAAATATTCACAAAGAAAACTGATAATATTCATGCCTCAATTAAATAAATAGCATCACAAAGTATTAATAAATGCCACTTGTATCAGTGCAATATTAAATCCAATATAGGCATCATTACTAAATAAAATTTGCAGCGACTATTAGTGTATTTACAAGCCACGATTAAGGATCAATCAGAACTAAGTCCCTCTAAATGGTACAAATGATACCAAAGGCCACGTCCTTTGACAAGTGGAAGGTTGTGACTGCTAGGAAATCAAACTATAAAGGGAAAGATGAGTCCAAAATAGATAGGCATTGAATTAAGGAGAAGGGAATATGAAAACAGAACAACAAATAGAAATATCTTTGTATTCAAGAAAAAGGAATTGAAAATCTAAAAGTGCAACAGCTTGGAAAAGCATAAATCCATTGGATTAAATATTGTTGGCAAAAATATATTTTGGGTAGTAAGTATTTTTTGAGATTCAAATAATTGACTGATAAATATATTAAGGAATTAGGTAAGTATTTTTGTATTTAAATAATCAACTTAGTAAATGAATTAAGAATTTAAATATAATAAATTAATATTATAAGTATATATATATATATATAAGAAACTACTATAAATTGACAATTAGAAACAATAGGATGTATGTAGTAGTTAGTGAGCATTATAAGTAATTATGACTCTTTAATATAAATGAATAAATTGTATATATATATATATATATATGAATTGTCCTCATCCTATGATCAATCAAATATAAGGTTGAAGGAGGCAAGTTAGGAGGATTTTGTTTATGGGCCTCCCATGTTAAGTACACCACTTTGAGGGTGGGATGGTCTTGGTCAAACATTCCTATCGCTTAGGGCCAAGAGGTGGGTAGTCTTGGTCAAACGCCCGTGCTCTTGGGCTTAGATGGGTTGAGTAGTTTACAAGCACCCCTTTCAAGGATTTACTATCAAGTCAAAACTATGATTGATTGTTAGGATGGATTCAAGGAGTCTCAATCATAAGGAGGATGGACAAGACAACATGGATAGGAAAAGTAGATACAAGTGTATCCACTAGGCACGCCACTTCGAGGGTGGAATAGTCTTGGTCATACATTCTTGTTGCTTGGGGTCAAGAGGTGGGTATTCTTGGTCGAGTGCTTGTGCTCTTAGGCTTAGATGGATAGCTTCGGGTGGACTTATCTTGCTTCTCATCTAGGCCCTGTTATGAATAAAAATTCCACTATGCATTATAGATATTGGTATTATACATAGTCTTGAAATAGTTATGTTTATTATATTTTGATCATATGAAACATATTTCCAATATTATCTAACATGATTGTAGGACCTAAACCAAGATTTATCTTGTTTGAAGCATTTGAGTGGTAAGTTATAACCCTAACTACATTAAGCTTGTGATTCTAGGATAAAATTTAGGGCATTCCCAATTGGGGACATTACAAAAGAAAATCACACCTCCTAATTTTGAGGGTAGTGCTACTGGGGATGTGACTGAAGTATGGCTTACAAATACAAAAAAATACTTTGATATTAGAAATTACTCTAAAGTCACTAAAGCTATATGGGGAGCTTTCTAGTTGGAAGGTGAAGCATACAACTAGTCGATGAATAAGAAATTGGAGCTAGGGATCAGTTCCTTGAGGTTGACATGGAGCGAATTTGTAGAGATTTTATGGAAACAATGGTTACCACAACTCTTCTATAATCAAAAGCTCATTGATTTCCATAATCTGAAACAAGGAGATTCTTTAGTGAATGGATATTGGGAAAAGTTCACTCACCTCCTGAGGTACATACCTATGTACCAAAAGGATGAGCGATTCTGAATAAGGAAGTTTATTATGGGTCTTAATGCCCAACTAGGTGGTGAAGTAGACGTACACGATCCTGCAACCATGGACTTGGTGTATGAAAAAGTTATTAAGTAGGAACAAAAGCTTAAGTTAATTTCAATCTATCGAGAAAGGAATAGAAAGAAGTTTAACTTGGTGCAATCTAATCAAGCTCCAAGGAGGCCTAATGAAGGAAAAAGTTTTCATAAGCAAGGGGACAAGGGACCCCAGCATAATTAGAATGAACCAAGAAGAGATCGAAGAGGAAGCAATAACAACTTCAACAACAACATTGGTGGAAATGCTAGTAACTCTGGAAGACCTGCAAGGAAGAGGGGACCATTGAGAGGATGTTATACATGTGGGGGAGATCACTTTTCTAATCGGTGTCCTAACAAGCCAACAAAATCTCAACCATGTGGGAATCCTCTTCCTCCACAACAAGCTACATTCCAACAAAGGATACATGCTGCAGAAGACAACCGACAAGCTGAGTACCAAATTACTTCGGTAGAAGTATCAGGTGCTTTGTCTAGTATTCTAATCTCAATTTTAATAGATACTGATGCCACAAAAAAAAAATTCTCCTAAAATAGCAAGTAAAATGTATAGAAAGGTTGGTTTTATGGAAAAATCTTGGGTTGTTGAGTATGTAAACTAGACAAGACCTATGGTGAGTCAATGTCTATTTGAAGCAAGGTTAGAACTTCCAAGTTTCTCTATGGAGGTGAATTTGTACATAGCCCCCTTAGGTTCTTATGATGTCATCTTAGGAATGAAATGGCTATGGAATCATAGAGCTAAAGTGGATTGCCATGCTAAAACCATAGAATGCTTAAATGATCTAGGTAACCAAGTGTCTTTGCAAGGAACACCTAGAGAAGTGAAACTATGACAAATTTCAGTTGTGCAAATGCATAGGGAAAAAAGAAAAGGTTGTCAACTCTTCACAGTAAATATGGATAAAATTGTGGAATACAAGTCATCCTTCAAGATGATGTCATATATTATGAACCTCAAGATTCTCAAGAAGTCGAAGAAGGAGAAGTGGTGGAAATAGGGAAATTGGATATGGAGAAATATCATGTCCTACAGAAATTTGTGAATGTATTTCCATATGAACTACTTGGATTGCCTCATAAGAGAGTGTTTGATTTCTCCATTGACATAGTCCCTGGGTCAGAACCTATATCGAAAGTACCGTATAGGATGACCACAACAAAATTGATGGAGTTGAAGGCACAATTAGAAGAATTATTGTCTAAAGGATTAATAAGACCTAGTGTTTCACCT
>VDFB02024767.1:114646-127192 GCA_007258455.2 Sequoia sempervirens | reverse complement strand
GATAGCCATTGAACCCCCTTGATACAATGGTTAGCCCTAGATTACCCTTACTCACACGGATGGGTCCCTACCCATGTAACTGTTACTGTATCTTAATCATAACCAGGGTAGCCCATAGCCAAGGTAGCCCATAAAAGGTCTTTCGAGGGACGCATACACATAAGTTTCTCCTTAATCAAGGTTTCATAAATTTTTATCTTTCATTATTAATGCTTAAAAAAAGTTAGGAGAACATATCTAAGTATATGATTTAACAAACCATACAATAATACTTCCCTTTAATGATGTCAAGGTCTTAAATTAAACTTGACCCATTATTATTCATTGACCAACTTCATTGTCCCATGGATTGTCTTATCCACCAAGCCCGGTTAGGATTATTAATCATAATGAAATTATCTTGTTCACACAAACCCATACTTTCATTACAATAGAATTTCCTAAATGGTCCATAATCACATGCCTCTTCATATATTTTCAATATTCACAAGTATCTAAAGACTCACAGTTTACTAAATTAAAGGACATATTGATACCAATCCTAAGAAAGATTCAAGTAATAGGTATTTGGCATTGATATTATTTCTAAAATAATGGCATTATAATCCTACATCATATTTCACTTGAGGCCAAGCCTACTCGAACTCTTCACAATATGACAAATCTAATTTCAAGATTGGGATTAAGGTCCAAGAAACTTTTCTTAACCATCCAGGCTAATAACAAGATGATTACACAAACCTCTTATACCACTATTGACTATAACCTGTTAAGTTGATTAAAAAAAAACAATATATTAACTACTCCATAATACGAAAGACGGTCATTAACAAAGTCTTTATTAAAGTAATGCAATGTTTGAGTACATGGTCATGGATGCATATTCAATGGGACCAAAATCCCTATTTGAATTATTTTCTTTACAATCTATAAGTATTTAAATTTTAGAGAAAACATACAAGAGACTACTTTTATGAGGATTAAAATCTTGCTTAAGAAATTTGACAACACTATGTCCCTTAGACCACCAAAACCATAGTACCCTTTCCTTAGTTCTCTGATAGTTCCCCTATTAGGGTTATTGTATTTAAGAATTCAATAAACATCCCACAATCATAAAAAAATACCCTACCCCTAAATCTAAAGCAGGTTACCAAAGCATCCATTTGTAACATTCACAATTTGTTTAATATAATGTAGTTCTAATGCCAATTAATGAAGTCCATATACTATTATGTAACCATAAATTGAAGCCCCCAAATTTATATCTCTAGTTTACCATGGCATTCCACGTAATAGTCAACATTATACACCAAATTAGGATTGTTGATCCAAATAAGCCTCTAATTTTGCAATTGTGCCCATAATATAAGTCCCACTCTCAAAGGATTTCAAAATGGTCTCCCCCCAAGTCATGATGAGCACTCCATATGTTCAAATAACTTCCTTGAATACAATTGATCACTAAATCTGGGATTTACCATTTCATTTTGTGATGCTTAACAATATAAAGTTTAGATGGACAAATTGGATGCTTCAATTGTATTTTCCTTATAAGCCAATGAGTCCCCTTACCTTCCATGAAAAGAGTTTTTTAAAAAAAAATCCAACAACTTTCTTTGTTCTTTTCCAAGAGCTTATAGACCATAATTGTTCTTGCTCCCACACAAATATTGATCTATTTCTCTACTCTCTATTTTATGATTCTGATATGCTAACAATCATTTGATTTCAACATTATTTTCACCACAAATGTGATTCATTTTATTTTCTTTGAGCTACACTACTCAGCTCTTATGACACTAAAATTTCTATTCAAGAATGGAAAATCGCTAAAATTCAAAAAACTAAAACTTGATTTCTAAAATATTTCTTTTCTTCTAAACTTGGTATCTCATACAAACTATATCAAACATATTTCTGTTGTCGGAGTCGATACTACATAATTAAATGCTATTGCAAGGAAGAAAGTGAATAAATGTACTCATCTCTAAGGATGATCATGAAGAAACTTGAAGCAAGCGTTGAAATCTACCCTATCATTTGGAATATCACTGCTCCTTCAACTCCATTTCCCCACATTTCCTTTACCGCCACCACTCAAGGCACCATGGAACTCACCACGTCCTAGTAAAAGTCCTCTCCTCTCTATGCACTCTCACCTCTATGCATCGATGGGTTCCATTATCCTGTTTAAAAACTCTTATCTGTAGCATGCACGGAAGATACTATCAACAATGGTGGAATTTTTGCTTTATACCTGCCCATCACCTATGTTCGCACATTCCTTAAGCCTTTTCTGTGATTCAAGTCCATGCATATCCTTGAAATCCTTGTAGTGCACAAAACCATGGTTCTTTGAGGCATTTCACCTAGCAACTCCTTCGTGTTCTTTGTATTTTTTCTCCACATTTTCTTTGCATTCTTCTTGTCTGCATTTTTTTAACCAAATTTGTGTGTGTATCCCCCAATGGAGGGGTCGTGAGAGTTTAAGGCAGTGTTAGGGTTTATTTTTCCACACGATTCTCAGATTTTGGTCGTCCATGGACAGGAGCGCCATGCCCTAGAACCATCCTTGCCATACCTGCCCCATTCCTATTACGCACATTGTTCCCTGCCATAAAATAAAGTAAATTGCCTCCATTTATTTTTCTACATCATCCACCAATGATCACATAGTCCTTTTGATCGGGATGTGAAATATTGAATCTAATATGTAAATTTCAAATGGAACTACTTTCATAAGGGTTTGTGAGAACCAAGATAATTTCAAGTTGAGTAATAAGCCTAGCCCCTATATTTACAAGATAATTTCAAGTTGAGTAATAAGCCTAGCCCCTATATTTATAAGATAGACTAAAGGATGTTCAAGTTGGTTTACGAATAATAATGTGTCAAGTTTAATTCAAGACCTTGATATCCTCAAAGGGAAGTGTTATAGTATAGTTTGTTAAATTATATACTTATTTATGTTTTCATAACTTCACTGATAAGAATTAATAATGAAAGAAAAACATTAACAATACCTTGATTATGAGAAAATTGTGCATGTGCATCCCTTTGTCATGGATCTCTCGATTGTGATATATTTATCTACGTCACTTGGCCAATATTGTGAATCTTGTTATGTATAAACCTCCTAAGTGTGAAGCTCTAATGTATTTGAGTAGTAACAAGCAATCATTGGACTGTGCCAATGATCGATGTTTGGGTTATTGCTATGGATTAGCCAACATTCACCTAGTTCATGGAGGTGGATTGCTAGGGGCTACCTTGGTTATGATAAGATAATAATTAGCAAGTTGTCTTTGGACCATGCCAATGGTGAATGCCTACAGCTACTGTTGTATCTTTTGGATTAGCTAACATTCACTTGGTTCACAAAGGTGGATTTCTAAGGGCTATCCAAGATTTGATATGTTAATGGTTACACAAGTAATTATCCACCGTGTGGGTAATGGTAATAAGAGATAATTGTTGTGTTAGGAGGGTTCATTGACATTCACCTATAGTAGGAGGGTGATTGATGCAAATGTTACTAAAGACTATGAAGAATATAGTTGACAATCTCACTAAGGTGACAATGTGGTATATTTCAAAAGCTACTTCTTTTTGGGTGGACAAACTTGTCGCTAGTGGCCTATAGGTAGTTGAAGTTGGAATATGCATTGAGCTAGATAGGTTCACTACTTGTGGAAATCTTTGGGATGGAGGATGGGTCCTAGTGTAGTATGGGATGCATCAAATCCCCTTCTCGATTACAAAATGGTATACTTGGCCTTGTTGGGTTGAGGATGGACCCCCAATGTAGTATGGGATAAACTGAATCCTCTTCCTAGTTACATCTAATGGTGAAAAAGACCAAAGAAAAGGATGGACCCATGGTGTAGTGTGCAATGCATCAATATTCTTTTCTATGTGGGATGCACTAAGGTTAAGTGTTATTTAGCCATTATAGATGTGTCAACTATTTACTATGTGTATGCGATGTATGTTGGAGCTAGTCACTGTGGTATATGTGATGTGTATGAGCTAATTACTATTGCACTTATGATGTACATATGAGCTTGTCACATGATTTAGTCACTAATGTACTTGTGATGTGCATATGAGCCAACCACTATTGAATTTGTGATGTGTGTTGGAGTTGGTCATTGTGTATTTGTTATGTATGTTGGAGCTATTCACGAGGTATATGTGATGTATTCTATATCTATTCATTATGTATATGGGATGTATTCTCGAGACAATCATTGTATATGACCTTGGGGATTATGATACGATATGAACCTTGTGTATTTGTGCATGTTTGTACACTAAGTATTGGTAATGTTTGGTATAGGACCAACACCCGATGAAAAAATCATTATTGTTTAATATAATGCAACTAAGTGGATAGCTTATGCTAAATGAATATTCATGGTTTAAAGGTGAGATCAAAGATCTCATACAAGAGGAGAGAATGAACTCCCTCTAACATTGGTAGGTGAACTATGAAGCCTCTCATTTCCCATGAGGGATGCATAGGTAGGGTCATCATGAACCCTCAAGGTTTAGGTTTGGGTCTAGGGATGTTTGCATTTGTAGGAGCTTAGCGCTTTTGAGTGTAAGGAAATAAGTGGTGACATAGATTTGTTGTCATCATGGTGAAGAAAGAAATTTTGAAATTGGTACTTCTAATTTAAATAAAGTTATGCTTAGTCGGTTAAGTTGGTAGTTGATGCTAATTGAACAAAAAAAATTGTAGTGGCCGAGAGGCAGATTTTACAACCTATTGATTTTATTTTATGGAAAAAGGGGCACCATGCTTTATTAATGGCACAAATGCCTCTTCACCATGCATGCACCATTTTTATTTACTCCAAGTTGTCACCTAGCCTTGGGAAAGGAAATGATGGGTCATAAATGGTGATCCCTACAACTTCCCTTCTTAGTCGAAACCCCAACCCATCTTTTTCACATGTATTTTTATTTTCTTCCTTTTTTGGATGTATCTTCTTGTTCACTTCTTCAAGGGTTGATGACTTTGTTAAATTTTAATTCTTCAATAATAAAATTCAATTAGATCACCTCCCTTATTTAATTTTATTTATTTACATAGGCATCCATTGGATTCACATATGTTTTAGGTTTATTTCATTGCATTATGCAATATTTTGTTTACTTAATAGTTTATTTATCTAGCCATGTACATTTTTACTTATATTTTGTTTATTTTTAATTATTATTTATATTTATACACATTTATCCAATTAAATACTATGTATTGAGTTTGCATTATCATGTAATATCTCCAATTGACTAGAAATGATTTTGATTATCATCGATGTCTACCAAATAGACGATTGTGATAGCATCAATGTCTAAGGTCCTATGGTTAGCTCAAGAGAAATTAAATATCCTCGAGAACTCGATTCATTGTGTTGGAATTATCACCTTAGGCAACCTTGCATGTTCAACTACAAAGATTGTTTGGCAATATTTTCTTTACTCATTACTAGGTTTAGTAAACATTAGGTAAGTGTGAAGTTATCTATGAAGTTTGTCATTGGGATATGGCCTTAAAGTTTGTCTATATTTTATCATCCTACCATATAATCCACCTCATCTTTCACCCCAGGTACCTGCAACCAATGACAAACCTCACACAAGTCCACCAACCAAGTCATTAGTTGGAGTTAGTATAAACAAAATCAATGCATTTAGATTTCACCAATAACATGATAATGTTATAGTTACATTCATTAGTACTAGCTTCCACAAATCATAATTGCCACCTCATACATAAGTTTATTTAACATAGAATGGTCATAAAATCCACCCCTACTCCAAATTACCATGGGGCTATACAGGTCATGCAAGAAAATTAACAAGTCCTAAAGGATATGACAAATCACCACCATGTTGGTTTATTCTTTTTAATAAAAGGGCAATGCCTTCACAATAGTATGATATAATTTGATTATAATATTGTAATGACAAAAATTACATATCCTTGCCCTTTTCCATGTTATATTTGAAACCCATAATGAAAGTTTTCTCTTTATTCATTAAATAATGTGTAAGATGGTCTAATTTACAATAGAATTTGACAAATAGATTGGCTCATTCCCAAATACCATCACCACACATCTTGAAATTTCTTTCAATTTCATAAATAGTCTATATTTCCTATCAAACTTTATTATACAAGTGTGAACTTGATCTAGATCATACTCAAAATTTAAACTTTTATCACCTCATTCACTAAAAATAGATGTAAGAGTTTTAATAAGTTGTAATTAGACACTAATCTATGTTAAGAAAACAACAACCAAAAATGAATGCATTTCCGTTAAAAAATTAAAGTAAAGCATAAGATTACCGTTTAAAAAAGCATAAGATTTTCGTTAAAAAAGGCATGATTTCACCTATATATGCGCAGTTTGCGGGGACAGATTGTTTTCACCCTCCTGTTTCTGGCATGGCCACGCCTCATTTTTTCTTTTGGTTTTGAAATTTTATGTGTTTTTGTTTTCTATTTTTGGATTCCCGTCTTTTTCAATTTTCTTGGTATTTTGTATTTGCAATATTAATTTTTCAATGGAGCGTGGAGGAAGGCAGCGGTCAGGAGATTTCCGTTTAAAAAAAAAAAAAGCATAAGATTACCGTTTAAAAAAGCATAAGATTTCCGTTAAAAAAGGCATGATTTCACCTATATATGCGCAGTTTGCAGGGACAGATTGGTTTCATCCTCCTGTTTCTTGTTTCTGGCATGGCCATGCCTCATTTTTTCTTTTGGTTTTGAATTTTTTTTTTCTTTGTTTTCTATTTCTGGATTCCTTGTCTTTTTCAATTTTCTTGGTATTTTGTATTTGCAATGTTAATTTTTCAATGGAGCGTGGAGGAAGGCAGCGGTCAGGAGATGGATGAATCGAGATGCGCGGCGAAGAAAATAGTGAGTACATTCATATTCTTCAACCTGTTATTGTTTTGGAGGATTTATAGTGTGATCTGTTGTGAATTATGTTTCTACATGATAGGTAGCCAATAATCAATGCTTATTGATGTGAGTTTGTGATCCTTATTGCAAATAACATTGTTAAACTTTTATCGCCGAACTTTACTTGTTTGTATAAATAATTGATTGATAGTGGAGTTGCCCCAAAAAGAACAGCAGAGGTTAGCAGTTTAAAATATTATGGAGATATGAAGGATCCATTATTTGTGACAGGATCGCTTTTCACAGTAGAGATAATATTGACCAGGCTCCCCCTTACCCTTGATGATTGGAGTTCCATCTTTTAGTCATGAGACATGCTCTTTCTCATCCTTGTCACCCAGCCCTAGAACAGTTGAAAACTCTCGCAGACACAAGGAATTTTGGATTCTTCTGTTAGGTTTCTTGGGGTCAACTATGAATTTTCTCTTTCAGCTACAACTCATCCTTAATACTAGTGTTATCTTTTCAACCTGCATAGATAGTTTTAGAAACTTAAGTTCGTTTGCAAAGTCCAGTTTCAGATTTCACGTTGAGGGGTTTCGATGATTTTGGTATTGCTGGTTGGTATTTTTAATTTTGAAGATGGAAACCCTGCTTCTCTGAGTAGCCCGCATCATTAAATTTCATAATAGCCCGCCTCCAAACCCTCTATCGAGAATAAATGACCATTCCAACAGATTTTGCAACGGTGCTTATTTTGCTGGAAACCATGAGCTCCCCACCTGAGCTTTAACACATACCATCACAACAAACATTGCTACAACACATGTAAGCTCCAGAGGAGTTGCTATGGCTCTGTTCTCAGACACCTCTCCAGTCTTGGTCAAAATGCCATCCTTAATACCTACAATCCCATGCCCCAATGAACCACACCTAGCTCTCATTTGATGAAATTCCTCTATCCTTTATGCTCTGATAGATATCCATACCCTACGCCTGCCCCCATCAAAGTCGTGTCAATCCGATTTAATGGTTAAGGTCTGCCTATACTTTGCTGCACATGGATGCTATATTGTCCTTCACTCTCCAGCTGCCTCTTTTAATTCTTTGTCTACCCCAAACTTACCAGCCAAAAATCTCGTTTAATTAATTCTACTTATTTTTGTACACACATCTTAGGGATGGGAAAGTGAAATGCAATGTTACTTCTGAGAGGTTTCAGAAGTTATATATTGCATCAATTAATTCTTTCTATATAGAAAGTATGTTGTGCCTTGTAAAATTCAAAATTGGAAAACCTGGCTTGCCCTTCTTAATGTGCTATAATGGCCTGTAGTAATTCGTATTTTATCTGCAACATAAAGCAGTTTTCCTGTGAGAAGAGATAGAAACTGTTTCTGTCTGTTCATGACATATGTTTCAAAGGATATACAGAGCATACCCTTAAGAAAAAATAACTCTATGACCATTCCAACAGATTTTGCAACGGTGCTTCTTTTGTAGAGCCATTGATTTAAGTCAAGGATGGAGCTCGTAGTTACAGCCCTTTTCAGGTTCAGCATAATGTTGATGTTAGTGCTTTGGATGCTTGGATCATAAGCTTTTGAGTCTTAATAATTGTAAATCCCTTGAAACTGTTTTACGAGGGATGTTTCTGACAAATGTCAGGATGCATTGACGGTTTTGGGTATAATTCATTATTTGTGACAGGATCGCTTTTCACAGGCTCTCCCATACCCTTGATGATTGGAATTCCTTCATTCACTTATGAGACATACTCCTGTCACAATAAGTAGGTTGAGCAACGCTATAGAATAGAGGCATTTCTTTTTTCCTTACCTCGCTGCCAATTTCTTGGCTGCATTCACTGTTTTATCAAATTTTGAAAGTTTATTTTGCATTCACTGTTTTATCAAATTTTGAAAGTTTATTTTTCTTGCCCTGTTTTAGTTTTAGTGCAATTCTTTTCCAACTTCTTTCTTCAAATATATTTGTAGAATTTCTAAATCCCTCTTTTAAAAAATTAAATCTACCATATATTTGTGCACCAGACTATTGTTTGGTTTAACTTCATATGCTTTATCATCAACTAGTTTGTAGTTGTTTCCTGTCTTTTCTTGCAAGCTTGTAATGTACATTTCTATGCACTTTCTTCCGTTAAGAATGCCAAATTTCATGAAAAATAATGCCAGCTCTTATCAATTTTTTGTTCCTAAAACATCATGTCTTGGTTGCATTGTCTCTGTAAATTATGGTTTTAAGTGATTTTGACCATGTTCTTAACTGCATTTTGATTCAAGTTGTGTCAATCATATATCTTAGCTTTAAGATTTACATAAACCTCTCTGCTTCTTGTGCTAACCACAATTTTGCATTGACTAATTACCTCAAGTTGGGATACCAAGTTTAGTTAACAAATTACCTTCTCTAGTAGCCCTCCAAACATCATCCAAAACAATAAGACACCTCTTCTGGGATAAAGCTATGAATCCACTGTGCTGCTACCTCTTCACTTACTCCACCCTCCTTAATTTCCTTTAATATTTACTCACTTGGAAGGCTAAATCACTGAGCAACTTGGGAAAAGAATAGAACTGAGAAACTGAAAACCATATAGATATCTTGTACCTTCCCTTTTCAATGTTGTAGACCTGCCGAAGAAGATAGGTCTTACCCATTCCCCTATTCCAACCACTGCAATAATTGGAATTTCCTGGGTTTCTAACGAATTCGCCATGCTTTCAATCTTGGATTGTATCCCCACTTCTGCGCATTTAATGGCGAGGAATCAATTGATTACAACTCAAATTGCAAAACTGAGTATTAATAGTATACATAGAATCCACAACACATTTTTGAAGTATGTCTTCTTCCTCTCAGGCAATGCCGCGAACTCTCTGCAGCCATTTTTTCAGAGACTTCTTTTGTCTACTGCTCTTCTCATCATTTTCATTTAGAAAATAATTTATTTGCTCTATTTTGTTCTACCATTCAAAAGTCTTTCGTGAAGTTCCACACTATGCTTATCTCATTAGCCACTTGTTGAATGGTCATGTCACAACCTTTCCAACAACGGACTCTGCAAATATAGATGCCATCTTCAAGTTTTTTTTTGGGATTGAGAATTCTACCTCCTAGGGAATCGAATAGCTACTCCTACTCGATTGCAGATAAAACTGAGAGGAAACAGAATAGCTGAACGTAAACCAAACTTGAAAAGCTTGGTTGCAGAGTGAACAATAGTGATTAAAACAATATCATATATAACATCAAATTCCAAGCCTCTAAGGCATCTTCCTGTTCTTTACTTGCAATTCTTGGCTATGATACATCTTTGAAGAATACAACACTATGGGCATGATGTGAAAGCACAAATTCAATTACATTATAGTTTTTATCTTTTGCATTAGCGTTTTTTTGTTACACCCACATAATTTCTACTGTCCAATTGATAGAGTTGTTTCCATCTTAAAATGAATAGGAGAGAGGATTCAGTAGTTGAACACCATAATTTTGTGCCTCACAAAATAAGGTTTTATTTGACCATAAAGTAGTTTTCCAGTACTAAATGGTACTTTCGTTGTCTTCAACTAAACTTTAGTGCAAGTGTGCAGTATGAGTCATTGCATGAGGTCAAAGGTCAGTTGCAGTTTCTGCAAATGGGCCGGTCAGTAGATTTTCACTCATAGGTCAGTTTTTTATTCACAAAATAACTTGACTTGTTTTAGTTTGTGAACAAGATTTTTAGCTGATAACCTTTTTCCTGTGGGCTTTGAAGCCCAAAATAGTTCAGTTTAAAAATTGTTGTTTCAAGTAAAACTCACTCTTTGCCGTGCACGTGCTAGTTTACTTTATTTGACACGATAAAATATCGGGAATACTTAGGTGGCTGTATAGTTGTATGGCTGTCCGAACTGATCAGTCATATCCTATCATCATGTTTATTAACACTAGATCGAATAAAGAATACAAAATGATATTGTCAGTTGCAGTTTTGCAAACTGCCAAAGGTAAACTAACATCTATGAGTCATTGCATGAGGTCAAAGGTCAGTTGCAGTTTTGCAAACTGGCCAGTGAGTAGATTTTCGCTTATAAGTCAGTTTTTTATTCACAAAATAACTCGACTTGTTTTAGTTTGTGGACAAGATTTTTAGCTGATAACCTTTTTCCTGTGGGCTTTCAAGCCTAAAATAGTTCAGTTTAGAAAATGTTGTTTCAAGCAAAACTCACTCTTAGCTGTGCACGTGCTAAGTTTACTTTATTTGATAAGATAAAATATCAGAAATGCTCAGGTGGGTGTATAGTTGTATGGCAGTCCGACCTGATCAGTCATATCCTATCATTATGTTTATTAATACTAGATCAAAGAAATAATAGAAAATGATATTGTATGTCTAGGGCTGACCATCTATTTCTACTTTGTCTGATAAATTTATATTAGAGGATACTTTGTCTAGACTATTATTGTGTATAAATGTATATCAGAATTAGGGTCTAATTTTTTGTTTTAATTGATATATTTGTATATCAGAATTATGTAGATTTATGATCTGTTTTTTTGGTTTTTTTAGGTTTGGTGCTTCTAAATTTTTTTGCAATATTGGGCAAGTATTTGTCTAGTTTTATTAACGTCATTTATTTAATCTATTTGTCATAACTTTATTTTAATAATAGTATATTTAATTGTTGTATATTTGATTGACAGGGAAATTCATATAAATTTAAACCATGCTTCATGTTGGTTGTTTGGCATGACAGGGAAATTCATATAAGTATTTGTGTAGTTTTATTAACACCATTTATTTAATCTATCTGTCATAGCTTTATTTTAATAATAGTATATTTAATTGTTGTATATTTGATTGACAGGGAAATTCATATAAATTTAAACCATGCTTCATGCTGGTTGTTTGGCATGGTGCTAGTGCCTATAAATATTGGGAGGCTTGAATGAGCAACTAAATTAAGTTAGATTTCAATGAACATTATATTTAAAATTTTAGAAAATGTTTGGAATCTAAAGTTTGAGAAAATGTTTGCATTTTTAAATTGTTTATTGAAGTTGATTTACTTCAATAAATGTAATATGTAAACTGATTTGTTGTTTAATACAAACATTTTTTATTTGGAAGGGGTTGAATTGCCCCCCTTCCTACGGCTGTGAGGAATAGCGATTGGCCATGACCATTCTATTAGGTTAGTTTCTCTCTAAAGGTTGAAAGGAATGGTCAATTGTTTATTCCTTAAGCCTTGTTTGTGTTTGTTTTTTTTAGCTTTTGCATTATTTTTTATTTGGTGAAATTGATATATTACTTTTTTAAAATTTTGTTTAGTTTCATTACATTTAAAGACAAAATCTCAAATGGCGCATTATAAATATCAAGCATGACAATATTCTTTGATCACAATGTAATTTAGGAATATTGTAATAATTAACACTATTTTATTATTTTTGGAATGCATTTATTGTTTGAGTGAAATATGTTTTTGAGTTTTTACATTCATTCTACTTTGATAAAACTTATTGTTTGTGTGGAGCTTGGATTTGAACTTTGACATGCACTCTAATTTGATATACTTATTGTTTGTGTGAAAAATGAGTTTGAAATATATTTGATTCAC
>VDFB02024767.1:49646-109646 GCA_007258455.2 Sequoia sempervirens | reverse complement strand
ATTGCCTATATGTTAATAAGAATATTTAATGAATAACTTCTTGTGATATAATATATGATGTGCTTGATTGTCTGAAACCCACTTTATGGAAAGGGCCTGGGAAGAGCGGTGTGTGCCTAGAGGTCCCACTCAAGATTTGCTTGATCCTAAGGAGAGGATGGGCCATGGAGGGGTGGAAATGCCAAGATTGTTTGTGAGCTCTACCTGTTCCCATAAGTGGGAAAAGTGTCTTTTGAGGTTGTGACATGGACGGGGAAAGCAAGTGCAAGTTGCCAATGGGGAGAGTTGTGGTATACAACGTCTTAGGCTTGGCATATGGTTTCGAGTGGACCCACCATGTTACTCCTAGTTCACAATAGGTTGCATTATTGATAATCTATAAATGTGTTGTCGTGGGTTAATGCTAACAAATGTATATATGCACGTTTGGGTATGTTCATGGGTTGAATGCAGGTTTGCAATTCCATATTACATCATCAAGCAGCTATTCATTTGTCAAGGTGAAAACCCTAACCCTAGTTTGTGGAAATTGTGACCCATAGGCAAATTCTAAGGCAAATTAGGACAAGGGACATTACAATCATAGTGTTGATTTTGATTGTAGAGAGCTATTATTTTACCTGATGGACTAGTTGCTTAAGATTTTTAATTACATTTTTGAATTGGTACACTCAAAATGTAATTGCATTCTATTCATTTCAAAGTTGCATGGACATGAATACAGATACAAACATGGATACAACTATTTTTTAAGAGCCCCAATATGGATACGGTTGGTTACAACATTCATAAAACATACACACATATATTTAAAATACTTTTCTAAGTTATTAGAGGAGATTTTCATTACTTTAAAAGCAAATAAGTAAATATAAATTAAAATAATATTAAAATTTCAATATGAATAATTTAGTAAAAAATAAACAATTAAATATATATGTATAAATTTTATTTATATTTAAAGAGTAATTTTTTTTAAAAAAAAAATAAATAACGTTTAAACAACATAATATAAACATAAAATTATAAACAATTAACTTTCTTCAATCTATAAAAATTAAGACACCAAAAAAAAAAAGTAAAATTGCATTGCAAGAAGACCCAAAAAAAATGGTTCACTGAAATAGAAAAATGTTTTATTTGTCTTCCTTAGATGGTGTAGGTTTTATTTATTCAAAACAAAAAAAAGACTATTGCACAATTGAAGCATTTTAATATTAAGTTTAGGAGGATTCACAAAGTATTTTAATATTAAGTTTAGGAGGATTCACGTCATTTTCACACAATATTTGGCAATGACTAGAAAATCAGATTTTTTTGGGCACATGTGGATACAATATCCAACATGTATCCAAGTTGTATCGTATCTGTATCTAATATAGATACGGGAATACACGTGCCTAGGGAGGGGTGAGGGTGTATTCGGCTACTTTGGTTCATTTAATTACACAACACATTTTCCAATTCTAATAATGTTTTGGTCTATATTTTGGATTTTCATAGGTCTTGTTCGTAATGGTGAGATGTAGAAATTTGTATGAGATAAATTGGAATACTGACACTTCATTTAGTGCATTAATAATCAAGCCTAAGCCTCCATCTTTAGTGAGTAAATAATTGTTCCAAAGTGTAGATCAATGATTAGAACAATTGATCTCCTCTCAAAGAGACTTTGCTCACAAAGTCTATGCATGCCTTGGATCTTGCCATTATTTTAGTTCTTATAAATTAAATCTCAATAATGCTAGGGTGGGGTTCCATGTAGTGGACTACTGCTCCTATTTTTACTGCCTAGGCAGTCTCATAAGAGCTGCATGGAAAAAACTTTGAAAATGTTTTTTTTCACATGAAGTTTTTTAGCAGGCAATGTAAAGGACTCGCAGAAAAATTAAATGAGCACATGACCAATAAAATTGGAAAATCTTCCTGAATATCTTAGAAGTACCCACCAAGTAAATTTACTGCATGGATCAAGAGTTTAGCCTCCTTTAGAGCTTGAAACTCTGAATTGTAGTGGAACAAAAAAAAAATTGAAATTACTAAAACAACTATAAATAAAAGAAGGCCTACTGTTATAGTGTCGATCTTAAGAGTTCACTGCAAGCTGTGAAGTTGGATATTCCCAAACAAAACCATTTTCCCAATATAACCCATCTTAGATTCCACTTTTAATAAATATTGAGATTTAAGTCTATTTTTTTGTAGCCATATGAATTTTTTGGTATTATGTTAAATTTCAAACCAATTTCTTGTCATTTCTTGATTGTGAGTTGTACTTGCATCTTGTCAAGTTCATTATGTCAATTTTGTTGTCTCTAGTTAGTGTCTTTGCAGGGCCAACGAAAGGAGCTCTCCCATGCATATGGTGATTGAAACTCAGAGATGGAGAAATGATGAAAATTCAAATGTTAGTGTAATTGAGTGTGCCTATGTGAATGATGGTTAAGTTGCTTAGTAGATGAGTGCACACTTGATACTGGGAGGGCATGCAAATTGTTGAATTATATGATCTAAGCTCAAATTTTCCAAGTATTGTTGCTACAATGCCTAGGGTTTGAGCATATTTTCAAGATGTTTTCATCAAACAATTAATTGGTCACTTTTCTTCAGAATTATCAATGGAAATACTTGTTTGAAGATGCAAAGACTTAATCAAATTATGGAATTTGCATGCTCCAAACAAACAAACTTGGGTATTGCTCAACACCTAATAGACAAACACAACGACAACTTTGTGATGGGATATATCCAACATGAACCTATTTTTACAAAGTAAGGAATAGCTTGCATAGTTATAGGTTGAATGCTTTCATGTGTTCATAGAATTGACAAGATTAAAATAAGCAAGAAAAAGATAGAAGAAAGCAAAATAGGAAAAGTGTGGATGGAACATCAAGTGGAACAACAATATCCACAAGAATTGAAGATTTTAGTTACTTTGCTCAAATACTTTGAGGTTGATGAGGGGTTGTTAATTGAAGATGAATATGCTATTACACAAGTATGTCATATGTTTGTTGAGGAAGATGAGGTCACACAAGCACCTAAAGATTTGAGTTGTGTTCTTACTCTTTCTATCAAGAAAAATAAAATTGGCTATGCTAAAGAAGATGATGAATCAAATTGCTTCTTGTCTTTATTTCAAAGGTTGTTTGAAAAACCCACATAAGATAAAATTGAAGAAAGTTAGTTCACTCAAGTTGTTGATATTGAGGAGATGGAGTCTCACACTTAAATTGATATTTTTTTATCAATTTGACTCCATTGCCACTAATGATGGAAAATCTTTGTTCATGTCTTTATTGGAGCTAAATAGTTTTCTACTAGAGATAAAAAAAATTCTTTAGCATATCAATGGTGGATCACAACTAGATGGAGAATGGTATCTTCTCCTTGATGATAATTCAATTATAGATCCACATATCATACCAAAGGTATATATGGAAAATTCAATGTTAGACCTTGACATGTTCTTACAACACCTTGAGAGCAAGTCATCGTTACAAGACACAATGGATTCTCTCTTGAAGTATAACTCATCCTTGAATTCAATAGTTTCCACGTACATTAAAGAAAGTCATGATTACAAATTTTGTCAATTGTGGATGCTACCACAAGAGATGAAAGATGTAAAAAATGTAGAATTTGAGAAATACAAATCCACAGAACCCAAATAACACCTGCATGCAAGAAACTTGTCACAGAGAAAGAGAGAGAACAAAACAAGGGTTTTGGCTCTGACAATGTGCAAAATGTATTATGAGAGAAAAAATGAATCAAGCGATTTTAGAATACAAGAGATCAATCCTTATAAAAGGAGATCTAAACCGAAAGGAAAACCTAACCCTAAGGTGAGTGCATTTAATAATTAATATATGTGCATAAAGTGAAGTCTTAAGAGGAGAGTAAAGTTAATTAATTACTTTACTCTAACAAAAATGTGAAGTCATATTAATTATTAAATGACTAATATATGTGCATAAAGCGAAGTCTTAAGAGGAGAGTAAAGTTAATTAATTATTTTACTCTAACAAAAATGTGATAATCAACCAAAAATATAAGGTTGTCATTGTTCATGAAGATGTGCTATAGTAACGAGATTCCATAGGATGTATTTAGGAATAATGGACATAGTTTAGTGAGGTTGAAGACTTTCTAGTTTACCTCGGGCAACAAAACACATTTCTTACTTAGGTTTCTTTGCATGATCACCAATAATGTTTTTAACCTTGGATCACAAAACATATATTTTCATGGGTTGCAAGGCTATGTGCTACCATGATTGAATTCTTAGATTGTGAGGAGAGGTTGCTACTTTTCTCATGTAAATGGTTTTGTGTAACCTATTCTTTTAACCTCCATCCATGCTCATAAACCTTTTTTTTTGTTATTTTCTATCATGTTTCCTCTTTAGTGATGTGATGCTATATTTGTAACACCCCTCCATTTTGCTCTTTTGATCGAACAATATTTCTCTATGTATGTTTATTTTGTTATCACTTTGTTTGTGGAACTTGGTTACTTTTGACCGCTAATTGTAAGTGATGTAAACATTATGTTTTGGTGTGATGGTATTTTATTTGGTCATTATTATTATTGCATGTCATGGATTAGATTAGCATGTATGTGAATTAACGATGCTTTACACTTTCGATTATATCATGGATTTTAGATGTTTCAGTTAGCTATACTGTATTGGTGAAGGGGAAGGGATCACATCACTCGCATGCGAGCGCCCTGTGATTCCGCGATTCCCTTTTTCACGGTGTGTTTTAATATATTATATGCATGTTTCGACACTCGTATTGTGTGTAGAATGCAGGTATAGGACATCGACTCCACTTGGTTTCACAGGTTTGAGCGTGTCCATTGACCAACGGTATCGATTGGGAGATAGTAACTAGGTTTTCTGTGTCAAACCATCACTCTAGCCATAGTGTGTCGTCGGTTTTAGTCGGGTTCAGTGTTTATGTTGTTAGTTTCCCCTTTGGCTTTATATTTAAAAGTGCAAGTTAAAAGGGATTAAATGGCTTTTGAAATTTATAAATGATTATTGTTTTGTCTTATTGAAATGTTGGGAAGTTAGTGATTAATTAATTAATTTAATTTAATTAATAAAATAATCTAATTTTGAATTAGGTTATTTTATTGACTAATTAAATTAATAAGGATAAATTAAATCAAATTGGTTGGGTTGGCATCTTTGGATTTTGGATTAAATAAAAAAAATTAGAATTAAGCTTTATATTTTACCTTTAGAAATAAAAGATTAAAAATAATTTTATTTGTGAATTGTTAAAATCATTTGGTTAAAGAAAATTTAAATTGTCATTTGGGTTGTAATGAATTTTATTTAAAGAATATTTTTGCAAAATGCATTTGGAAAATGAAATTGTTTTATTAAATTTCAAAAAAATAAAAATATCTAAATTAGCAATAAATGTTGGTGGGTGGATTCAAAGTTAGGGGTTTGACAAATTTGGAGAGGATTGCATAAGGTAATTGTGGTTTTATTTTTGAATTTTAATTGGAAAAATTTGGAGAGCAAACTTGCATGGAAATTCTTGGAAGAAATTGAAAAGAAAAGATTGAAGATTGGGGAAGCTTGGAAAAAGAAAAGGGCAAACTTCCATTGAAGGATTTTAAAGCTTGGAGAAAAACACAAGGTTCTTTCCTTATTTGTGCAAATTTTATTTTGAAAATTTTGTTTTGAAATTGTTTAAACTGTCTATGGAATTCAAAATTTTGGTTTAGAGGAAAAACCCATTAAGAATCTCCATTCAAAACTTGAAACAAAACAAAAATAATCTGGTCAATGAAATTTAGAAAATAAAACAAACCTCTGTTTATCAATTTTTTTGTTGTTTGATCTTCTTCAATCTGACTATAATAATGGAAATAGGTATATATATATATATATATATATATCATATATACATCTTTTGTTTTTATGTTGGATTGATAAAATCCACCATTTGACATAGGTGAAGTCATATTTAAAAAAAAAAAATGAAGTTTTTAAAATAAAAAAAAATATTTAGGGTTTTTGTTTGGGGAGGGCACTGCCCCACGGCCTCCCCCGATGGAGGCGCTGCCTGTGGTGGCCGTGCCCACATCCCACACAGGCCGCGTCCCCATGTGGGGGAGGCTGCTGGGCAGCAACCCCCGCGAGGGAGCCGTGGGCTTCACCACCCACATAGGGGCTGCGTCCCCTGTTTGGGCCGCGCGGCCCACGGGGATTTGGGGCTTCGACCCTTGTACTTTTAAAAAAAAATTCATTTTTAATTTTATTTATTTATTTATTTTTAATAAATATTTTATATTATATTTTATATTATGTGTATAATATTTAATATTTAATATTATATAATATGTGGTTTTAAATAATTTAGTTATTTTAATAGTTAAATATTTAAATATATTAAATATATATATATATACATATATATATATATATATTAAATATGTATGTATATATTAAATGATTTGAGATTTGAATTTAAATTAGTTGATTGGTATCTAAATGGAATTTAAGTATATAAAAATAATAGTGATATTTCATTTGACATAAATACAAAAAAATGTTTATATATTACATAGAAATTGTAAATGAACATGTGATTATTATAGTTGAAGGAAATAGAATTATATTAAATAGTTGTAGTTGTTTAAAGAATTGATTTTAAGCATTATGTAGCATTGAACAATATGAAATTAAATTGTTCAATTATGAGACATAATTGTGGAACTTAGAGATAACGATTGATTTATTCCAATCAAATGACTTTGCTTATCAAAGTTCGATTTATTTATAATTTGATTTTAATTATTACAGATAGTTGAGACAAATGAAATTTTATTTGCTTTTGAGTATGCAAAATTAAATGTTAATTACTTTACTTGATTCATGCACTATGCCATTGCTTGGTTTGGATTTAGGAAATCCTAAGGTAGGGGAATAAATTGTCAGATTGTCATTCGTTGCATTGTCTCTTTTATTCTCAATGTTGTGCTATCAAGTCCTTGGGTTAGTAAGTCTTCCAAGGTTCATTTCGTGTTGGGTTATTTATTTGCGTTGGTCAAACTTGTGTCTTTTTTTGGGTGGTGCATGTGGGGGTAGTTGTGTTATCACCTGGTTATCATAAACGAGGTGTGATATGTTTTGGTTACCCATGTACTATAAACGGGGTGTGTGACCTCATGTGTTAAGGTCTTAACTGGTTATCAGTTTGTGCATGGTGTCTACCCTTAGTTTGGGGGATTTGTATCCCCGTGTTGTCAGTAGGAGAGTGGCCCTTTGTGGGGGTCCGACGCCCAAAGAGGTGTCAGGGTAACTCACTTAGGGTTTAATCAAGTGATAATTTAAAAGAATTAATGGGGAACTTCACACTAATAAAGTTAAAGAATGTCTCTCTCATGGAACATGCATTGTTAAGACTCGAGATGAGATGAGATGCATAGTTTTGCATGAGGGTCTAGCGCCAGTAGAGGCAAGCCAAGGTAACCCATGATGGGGATCCAGTAGCCTAGGAAGGTTGAGCTAGGGTAACTCATGGCAATTTATGTATGACACTCTTCCTACGTCAACAGTAGTCAGTTATTGTGTGTTGTACAATGGTGTACTTGTCCTATGTAACTTGGAAGCTATGTATTGTCTTGTGAGTTTTCGTACTGTGTTAAGTGATGTTGTTGGTATTTGAGTCGGTTCAGTTATGTTTAGCCTTTGTCTAGAGGTAGTTGGTCTTGACCAGAAATCCTTGTTACTATCTCCTAGCACGGGGGGTGAGCCTTTGGGTATCACTTGGTTGGGTGGAACGTGCACCTTACACCGTTGGCTTTGATTGTGATCATGTGGACAAGACTTTCATGTTGGGGAGCTCGTTGATTCCTGTTACTCTCCTAGTTCTTTCATTCCAGTTATTCTTGTATTTCATTACCCCTCATTTGTATCGAGGTGGAAATTGTAATATATTATCATGCTTATTGGATTTACCTCATTCGGGGAATGAGTGTTGTAATTATATTGTAAACAATCGTTATTGGATATCATTTTGTATCTATTAGTCTTTGATGTAATTATCATGTATGGAATGTATGTACTTTAATTCCTTAATTGAATGATGCTATGTTTTCATTCCTTGGTTGTTTAATTCGGGTTTAAGTAATCTTTGTCTCGTAGCCTTAGGGGATGTTGGCAATGTGTAGCGAACTTGTACGTTATTGCACTTTTTAAAAGAAAAATAAAAATTGTTGCGTTGGTTAGTGAATTGCAACTTCCCCTAGGGTTGCGTGGCGGGGCATTACATATTTTATTATTATGATTACTTAGGTGATTAAGACAATATTCTTTTAGGTGATTTAGGTATAGTGTGACTCTATGCCCAATTATTAAAACATTGGTCTACAAATAAACTAAAGATTTTGGAATTGTGTTAAATTTCAAACCAAAATCTTGTCATTTGTAAATTGCTAGTTGTACTTGATTCCTCGTGTCATCATGTCAATTTTGTTGTCTCTAATTAGTGTCTTTATAGGGTTAATGAAAGAAGCTTTATCATGCATCCATTGAGGTGAAGATCAAAGCTTAGATGATGGAAAAAGGGAAAAAATTCACCAAGGCAAGGAATCACTCAATGTAGTGGAATGCACCTATGTGAATGGTAGTAAAGTTCAAGTGATAAAAAATGTTGCTCAGTAGATGAGTGTGCCCTTGATATTAGGAAGGTGTGAAATATCAAGTAAAAATTACATGTCTCTTGATGGGTGCATTGAATAATGAAGACTTATATCATTTGCAAATGTTCGAAAAGGAGTAAACACACAAACATGTGCACCACACTAAAGGAGAGACAAATATTTAGAGGTAAAGTCTACAAAGGTATATCACGATGCATGCCACATAATGGGGATTGTTAAGGAAATTGGGAATATTTTGATTGGTAAAATTTGCACTTTAGAAGAGAGAGAAGGTATAGTCAAGGCACTCACTATCTATCAGGATGTTATAACTTGGAGTTGTTAAGATCTCAAAACATATGATATGTTTATCATCACTCATATGGTTCCTCTCAAGCGCTAAGCTAGGCCTTTCGACAACGACAACATGTCAATGCTCTATTGGAGCCATTAATTTATAAGGAAGTTCAAAAGTTGTTATCCATAAGAATTGTATTTCTGGTGTGTCGCTCTACATGGGTGGCGAACTTGGTCCTAGTTAGGGAAAAATGTCAAAATTCATCTTTGTGTTGAATTCAAAATAATCAATTGAGCTTATGGGAATTATAATTATCCACTACCATCATTGGATGAGGTCTTGCAAATTGTCAATAGGTCGTAGATGATGTCCATTATATAATCAAGTAATGGTGGAGCAGGAGGATTGGTTGAAAACCACCTTCACCACAAAGTGGGGTATATTTGCATACAAGAGAAGTCCTTTTGGTTTTATTAATGTACGAGCTACCTTCCAAAGGGTTATGGTCATTGCTTTCATAGAACTAGATGGGAAGTATAAAATCATTTACATAGATGATTTGAAGGCTTTCTCAAAGCATAGAGAAGATCATGTTTTAGATTTATACAATTTTTTTGAAAGGTGAGAGTATGCAATTTCACTCAATCCCAAGAAGTGCATTTTTGGGATTATTGAGGGAAAGCTCTTAGGACATGTCATTTTAGGGAAGGGTATCTCCATTGATCTTGAATGGATATAGGTTATCCTAAAAATCAAACCCCTAACAACAAGAAAAAATTAAAGTCATATTTAGGAAGACCAATTTTGTTGAAAAATTCATTATAGGATTTGTAGATATTGTTAGACCACTGAATGCTATGTTAGATCAAGGTGAAAAAATTGAATGGAATCTTGAAGCCAAATGAGCTTTTGAAGAAATTAAGCAAGCAATTTCCAATGCCCTTGTGCTAGTCAACCCAAAGTATGCATTGCCCTTCTATATATACTCATATGAACATGCATGTGCTACAATACTCACCTAGAAGGGACCTAATGATGATTTTTCAATAGTTTTTATGAGTATACCTTTGAAAGATGTTGAGCTAAGATATGCAAATGTTAAAAATCAATCTTATGCCTTGGTGAAGGCCATAAAAAAATTCAAGCACTATATATTAAGGAGCACAGTATATGTAGTCATTCTCAAAAATCAAATTCTTACTTATGCAAAATGAACTTGGGGAACATAAAGGAAAGTGGGTAACTATGTTACAAGAGTTTGGTTTAGAAATTAAACTTGTGAAATTGGTCCAAGGGTAGGTTCTCACGTGCACTATGGTCAAAATTGGCTTGGATATTTTTGTCCACCAATACAATCTTGAGGATGTCTCATGATTGGTATGATGCTATCACATTTTATTTGTTGAATCAAAGTTGTCCTCATATAAACATTGTTTAAGGATGTGCACTACAGTTAAAAAGCAATAGTTTTATGCTCAAGGGGTCTGTATTTATAAGAGGAATCACAAAAACATCTATTTGAGGTGTAGGAAAAACTGAAGCTTCTATGGTGTTGAGTAGTTTCCATGAGAATTTTGGCACTGGTCATAATTTAGGAGCTACTACTACACATCATGTCTTGTGGGTAGGATATTACTAGGCCACTCTCTTCCATAATGCAACTATGCATGTACATACAAGCCATATCTTCCAAATGGTCGTAACCAAAGAAAATAATGTTGTAATGTTGTTACAACCTATAACTAGTGAAGGTATGTCCTTTCACACAATGGGAGCTCGACTTCATTGGTATGATCAATCCACCCTTTGCAAATCACAAGTATATCCTAACTGTTATTGATTATTGTATTAGATGGACCAAGGCTATAGCTTGCAAGCACAACTAAGGTGGTGATAAAATTTATTGAAGAACACATAATTACACATTTTGGTTGTCCATTTTCTTTGGTTGGTGACAAAGGTCCAACTTTCACGTCACTGAAATTTTCCAATTGGGCCTATGACTATGGGATTGTTCTTATATTTTCACCTAATTATTATCCCTAGGGAAAAAAGTTACCTAAGTCTACTAAGAAGAATATGTTGATGGCCATTCACAAATTGCTTGATGAAAATCCCAAAGATTGGCACACTCATCTTAGATTTTCCCTTTGGGCAGATTGCACAAACAAGATAGTTGCCCTAGGGACCTCTCCTTATCATTTGGTCTATAATGTGGAGCCCCTCTTCCTTGTGCACTTGAAAATCCCCACTTTTTAATTCATTAATGAATATTTTTATAATGAGGATAAGTTGGAGGCTTACTCAACTCAACTCCATCTAGAAGAAAAGTGAGATGTTGCTATTGAATTTTTCTAAACACCAAGGGGTGGTAAAGCGGTTGTTTGATCATCAAGGCTAGGTTAAGTCATTTCATATTTTTGATTTGGTTCTTTATTGGGACAAGTCTCATGAGAAAAAGGGAAAATATGGTAAATTTGATAAATTATGGTTTGGTCCATTTCAAATTTTAGAAATTATTGGGGACAATACTTATCATCTAAAGACTCTCATAGGAGATGATTTCTTGCTACCTATTAATGGGCAACATCTTAAGCATTATTTCCAGGCCTAAGTTGTTAGTCTTCTTGTTGTATCGTATATAGTTAGATTAGAGTTTTATGTTTTCTTTTGTCACTTTTGGTGCTTGTTTACTTTTGGGGGTGCTTTCCTGAAGGAAATGCGACTTTTCTGTTGAGGATTGATCTAGTATATTTCTTTGATAAACAATGAGTCACATCTTTTTTAGTAATGTCAACTTTCTAGTTGATGTTGAGTAATTTGGGATACACATTTACAATAAACTATTACTATAGATAGGCTCTGATCTCAAAATGTTGATTAGAGGCTCAAGGAATATTGTCAAACACTTTGCATACAACCTCTTGTTGTTTTTGTATTTTAGTCTGATTATGCTTGCTTGAAATGATGTCAAATGTGATTTAAATACTTTCAAATGATCACTAAGATGTCTAGGAAAAGAACTAAAATGCATATGCAATTCTTTTTGTCTTTTTGAATGCATATATATGATCTCTACATGGAAAATGTGCACCTATAGCCAATTGACATTTCGTCAAACACTTGGTATGCAAACTAATGAGCATCTACAACAGTAAGGAATTATGTCAAACATTTATCAAGCATCCCAATGATTGAGGTGTACATCTACAACATATGGCATTTAATCAAACACTTGCTATGCAATTCCCATAATGTAAATGTTGACTTTCAGTTGGTGATATTTAGACAAACAGTTGGCTTGCATACATAAATGAATACTATAGCCAAGTATCTAAAGATAAATAATGATATGCAACTCCTTCCTTATATTAATATGAAGCATATGCTGAGTATAAGCTGAATATTATGTCTTTGCCAAGATTATTGGCTTACAATGTAACTCCTAAGTTTGAGTACAATGGCTGCAACTATAATGTTTCTAAATGCTCATATATGAATGTAAATATCATGAGGAACCTAGTCACAAGAAGCGTTAGTGATGATGAAGAGATGGTAGCCACACAATAACCAAAAATGAGCTCCCCTTGAGTCAAATTGAGCTCCTACATATGTCACCCTTGTTCTTGCCTGACAATATTTAATATAAATAAATGCAACAACAATGGCCCTCCAAATTGCTATAGAAATGATTGCCAACACGAAAGGAATTGATTTCTCCAATGCCCACAAAAATTTGAAGTCTCAATGATGAGCAATGAGCAAATATGTACTCACCATGGTTGGTTGACTATTGCTGAGATGAAAAATCAGAATGTTCTTCATACAATAATCACCTCCAAATATGCCAATCAATGTTGCCTCCAATCTGCAAATGATCTCCAATCAATTCTTCACAAATTTGCAGTTGTAGGTTATTCTCCAAAATGCTTCAACAAGTTGATATGAAATCTTAATCTGCAAATTTGGCGAAAGGCCACAAAATTTGCAATGAAGCACAAATTGAACTTCTAAAGTGAAGCCCACAATGAAGCAATAATTCAGCTGATATTTCACAACCTCAAAATTGCATAACCAATGAGAGTTTTCGTTCCCAATGGTTGAAAATGGAAGAAACCCTATTTGTCTCCTTCACCAAACAAGTTCTTCAAATCAAATGTCAATTCCTGGATGCCTAGAAGCTTGGCTTGTTCTTCTTTTAGACTTCTTCAATCCATTTTCAAGAAGCTTATAGAAAATAATATTATTTTATTTTAGTGACTTTATGATATAATATTTTATTCACTTTATTAAATTAATTAAATATAAGGTCACTTTAAAATATTTATTTAATTAGTAACCTTACAAATAACTAATCTACTTATTTTCTCCCTCATTTCTCCAATCCAACTAAATCCAGGAAAAGAAGCCAACCACAAACTAGTTAACCGCTTGAAGAAGACCCCCTAACCATGCACTTTAGCCTACGAGGGTCAGGAATAGGCTATATCCTCTGAAAACTTATGCTCATGAAAATGGGAACATTACAAGGTTCTCCTTGAGATGGTGGAGATCCTAATTTTTTCATAATTAAATTAAAAGACTCCAATTATAATTGGGTTTCATGCGGTGGAGTGTAGGGTGAAAAATCTAAAAGTTCTTACTTTAGTGGCACTATGATTCCTAGCCCCAACAGCAGGCTTCACTTCATGCAAGTTGAAGAGAAAAGAAATGAAAAATCAAAAGAAAGAAAACAAATGAAAATCAAATAAATTCAAATTTTTGGGAAGATTTGAATATCTCTGTTAGGGCTATGGATGCTTGACTAGTAATAGAGTTATGTTCAAGGGAATTATAGTGACAACCTCGTTGTGGTTATAGATTCGTAACCAACAGTGAGGCCATGTCTTGGTTCCTTTTGAAGTAGAATAATTCATGTAGCCTTATACTTTGTGGCATGGATCTTGATGGTTCCCTAAGGGTGGTAAATGAATGCATCTTGCACACACTTGGATTTCTTGCATAGTTGGTGAATCTATTACTATTTTGGGTTCTTTGGATATGAATTATCACTTGCCTTAACTAGTATGCAAAACCAGAGTTTTGAATTCATGATTCTTGTTTATATTTGAAATGCTCTAGAGCATTTCTCTAGTAGAGTCACCATTTGTTGTTCCTTTCACACACACCCTTTTGAATGAGGACCCCCTCTTTCCTTTTTGCTTGGTTTTCTCACTTTTCATGTATTAGGTTAGGTATTTTTTTTGGGTGTTGGCTTGTTTGGTTTCAAGTCTTGGTTGCACTTGAAATTTAGATTTTTGTGAGATTCCAAAGATTTGGGAGTTGGTTAGATCCCCCATTTTTCTACAAATGGGTTCCTTTGCGTAGATCTGGCCCCAACTGAACCAAGGTCGGATGGTGTCGAATTTTTTGCAAGGTAGAGAGTATCAATATTCTACATCTGAGTGATTGCCACTTTGTCCGCTACAATGCATTTATGGAATTTGGTGGCAAATGGTATATAAGAATTTTCCCTTGTTTTCACCACCATTTGAAGTTTGTTTAAATATTGTTGACATTGTGGAGCTCTTACCAACTGACCTTCTTTGTTATTGTGATTTTTAAAGATTTCCAAGAATCCACCTTTGAGTTCTATTGCATTTTTAGGTTTTCCTCTTGGCCCATATTTTGATTTATGTTTGCTTGCATGGCCAATTGAGATAGTTCTCATATTTAATGGTTTTTTAATGAATTATTTCATTGGAACATCATTTAATCATGCCAACCTTTGGGATAGGGTCAAAATAAGGTTGTATAAATTGGATTGAAATGTTGCATTTCTCAAGGTTGGTCTATGATAATGGTTTTTCCCTACATGATTTTTCTAAGTCTTTTTTGCCTTCCCCTCTAAAAATTGTGGGTGCATGTGAAATTTTGTATCCATGAAGCCTTTGTAGGGTTAAGTTGCCTTCGAGAATGAAGTATTGTAGGAAGTTTCAAAGATTTTGATGATTTTTTCATGGCACTTCTGTTAGGGTATTTTAGGTTGACATCCTTCTTTGTTGAAATTCATGGGGTTATTTCCTAGTGTTAGTTTTCCCTCGATTTTGTTTAAGGTTGTGTGATCTTTAGATCCCTATACTAAATTTTAGGCCTAATCCTTGCAATCTACAAAAATTAAGTGTTGCATAAAATATACCATCCTCTTCCCAAAGTTAGATCTTCATCGAATTTTTGCAAGCTATTCTTTTAATAAATTTATCTTTTTTGTGGAATTTGGGAGTTGCAAAGATTTTAGGGTTTTGTGATCTTATTGATCTCCCTTTTTTTTGCACTAACAAATACCATTGAGTATTTTGTGAAACTTACTAAAATTATTGTCTTTTCAAAGTTTTTGTAGTCATCTGACCTAGTGTCATTTTTATGTAAAAAAGGTTATATGTGCCTTCTATTGCACTTGAGGAGTTTCCCTAAGTGTCGAGATTTGGGCTTTTCCCTCAAACTTCCCCACAAAGTTTTGTTAGTACCTATTTCTCATAAGGTTGTGTGAGGACCATTTTTTTGCAAAGGTTGTTCCACTCCCATTTTTTGTAGGGTTGTGGATGCATGTTTTTTTGCAATTGAGATAGTTGATTATTCGAAGAGAAATTAAAAGGATTGTGTTGTTGATTTTCCCACAAGGTTGAGAGTATGTGAGTTCTCCACAAGGTCGAGATGGGTCCTTTTTCCATAGAGTTGTATGTCTTTGATTTTCCACGGGTTATTTCCCATCAAATCCCTGCAATGGAGTGGTAGGTGCAGAGATTGGTCATTTTTGTATGGAGTAGCACTGGGAAATATTCATGCATGGGTGCTTTGAGATTTCCATGATTGTTTAAATATGCATTTAATAAAGTTATTTCTTATAAGGATAGGGATATTGCAAGGGATATTCATTAAAGGTTTGTTGTGTAGAGTTAAATGGCTAGAACTGCATAGATGAAGTATGAATTCAAAGAAGCATGTACAAAGACCAAAATGAATTCAAATTAGAGTATGGTGGGAGACACCAACCTTGGTCACATTGATATTGAAAGTTCAAGGAAGCATGTACAAAGACCAAAATTAATTCAAATCAGAGTATGGTGGGAGACGCCAACCTTGGTCACATTGATATTGAAAGTTCAAATTGAGAATGTTCAGGAGCATTCCAACTCCTTATGCTTGGAAGATAGTGCAGAATGGGATTGCTTAGGTTGCAGGTTTCCCTACTTTAGTACAATGTCCTAATCTTATCATCAAGTGTAGGGAAAAATACTATGAGGATTTTAAAAAGATCATATTAGAAGATGGGAGAGTATTGGCAAACTTGTCTAGTGTTGTCAGTGTAGAAACATTTAATATTCAAAATTTCTCAACTATGTCCCTAATCACCAAAGAGTAGGCTTTGAGATTGTATAATCAAAGGCTAGAGAAGTGCATGAAAATAATCAATGGATTATGGATGAGACATCTTAAGTCTTGTACCATCAAATTTCTCAAATATTTATACAAAAGTGGTTTCATCATAGAAGTTAATAACTTAGTGACTTTTCTAAGTAGAGTAATGCAACCAAACAAACCATTAACAATATTTTTCATTATTGCTGAACAAAGTCCAATAAACAAGGAATTCTTTCAAATGCACACTATTTCCTTATTCTGCTTTACTCTACAATGAAATAAAAAAACCCCTTTTGAAAAAAATAAAATCTAAAAAATCTAAAAATTACCATTTTTGGTAGATTTTGACAATTGTCAAAATTTCCATTTTTAGTATTTTGCATGGTTATTCCTTTGATCTTGGATTTTTCAAAAAATATCCCTATAACTATGGAGACACTAATTTTCAACTTATAATCCAAATTGGAAATGTGAGTTCCAAATTATTAAAAAAACTTTTTTTAAAAATTTGAAAAAAACACTAAAATCTTATTTTGAGGGCCTAGATGAAATAATTTGGCCCCAAAAAAGTGTCAAAATGGCCAGCTACCAAATTGTGTTCTGTCGAAAATCCAAACAAATCCTCATAATGTATCTCCCTATAAATTTTAGTCCAAACAGACTTCTAATTCAAAAGTTGTGACTCTTGGAAGCCCCTGCATCAGTAATGGGGATGAACTCAACTTCAACTTTTGAGAACCGAATGTTCTATTATATGAAAGAAATCCTTAGAGTATCCAAGAATTTCTATTGGGCTCAAATCATCGGCGACAAAATTCACCATTGAAATCTCTATGATGAGAGAAACCAAAACCTTTCACATAAATTTCTATATTATTTACACTTAGGCAATTAACTTTAGATATCATGGGTTGACATGATTAGGTTCAGTGGGTAAAGGCCCTAATCAACATAAAGTTTACGATTTCTATCCTCAACTTCAGATAAAGAATGTAATGAATCATTGCAAGCGTGTGAATGATTCTTTCATCATGTTCATTAGAAGAACACTGTGAGGAGATTTGAATAGGAGTTTACTCCTTTGCTATAAACATTATTAGAAGCTTTGGTTATTGGTTTTTCTAGTTTCCTAAGTTTACCTATCTCAGAATGGAGGGATTTTTAGGTTCATCTTATAGATTGCCCAATTACCCTAGTGAAAAGATAGTATTGTTAGATATGACTAGGCATCTTTGCACTACCAACAAGTTGTCAATAGATAAGCATAGGGCATGAGTGACTTACCCTATGATAATTGGAAGAGGATTGTATGCCTGTCCTTCACATCAATTAGCTAAGGGATCATGTGTGGAGCTCCAAATCTTTAACTTCCACTTTCAAAGTATTAGGAGACACTTTTGCCCCCTTGGGAAGATAAAACTTATGGGTAAGCAATACAAACATAAAATGGAGATTGAATATTTTTGGGCCAATTGTAATGGTGATTTGGAGGTTAAGAGAAAATAATATTCTAGGGTAACAATATATTATATAATAACTCTCCACCTCTTTCTTGTTCCTAATCAGGTTGAGGATGATGGTAAGATTCTCTAGGAAGTAGAATACAACAAAGTAGCAAACATGCCAATACCACTTCCAAATTAGGTTGAAGAGGAGGTGATCGACCTTGATATAGTAACAAGACCACTCCTAAGATTTATCAAGAGATGGGTGGAAGCCTAATCCTCTACCCTTATGGAGAAAGGAGTGGAATTAATATTTGAGCAAGTAGAGGAGTCCTAGAAAGATTCCTTAGATGAAGAGGAAGAACAAACAAAAGAGGGAGTTGAGCATGATAAGGAGCAAGTAGAAGGTGAGATAGGAACTTATTCCAAGACCAAGGGAAAATCAAAGAAGATAAAGGATGAGGATAGGCATCCTATTGCAAATCCTAG
The DNA here is from genome assembly GCA_007258455.2 of Sequoia sempervirens. Classification (NCBI taxonomy): domain Eukaryota; kingdom Viridiplantae; phylum Streptophyta; class Pinopsida; order Cupressales; family Cupressaceae; genus Sequoia; species Sequoia sempervirens. The sequence goes on along the minus strand of VDFB02024767.1, from coordinate 91,337 downwards.
AGTATATTAAGAAAATGCTAATCCATCCAAAGACGCTAAGCCACTAGTGAAAAGATCCAAAAAGGTGAAGTTTGTTGTTTTGAGCCTGAAGTTGAAAGTTAAGAGGGTCATTCTTCATCTTCGTACCTTCCATTTCCATTTCTCCACCTTTCCCTCCCATATCCACATCTCCCCTAGCATCCACCATTCGTCTTACCATCTTCACTTCACCTCCTTCCATAGATATCTATGGATATCTCCATGTTCATCCTTGTTCCTTCCATTGCACCAATCACTATAAGTTCTCCCCCTAATCCATCTCCTACCACCCAAGATTCACCCACTTCTATTCCTCTTAAATTTACCATGTCCACTATTTCCTTTACCATCCCATTCATTTCTCACCCTCCTTCCCTTGATCTTCCACAAAATTTCATTTCCCTCCTTTCTCACATGCTTAAGGAAGTGGTTGCCATCATTCTATCTTAGGTCAATAAATCCTTGTTGAATCAACTTGCTAAAGATTCCCCTCCTCCTTCTCAAGAGACACTAGATCCTCCAACCATGGAGAGTGTTGAAATGGTCTTTGAGAGTTTACAAAAAAAAGACGAAGAAAGTATGGCCAACCTAGTTTTTGAAGATGTACACATTTCTACTCAACAAGAAAGGTCTTCATAAGGTATTCCTAGCATTGGACGTAAAGAAAAACAAACATCTATGAAGGAGATGGTGTAAAACATAAAACATTACAAACGAGAGCTTTCTCCTCCTCCTTAAAATGGAGACTCCATATTTAAGATTAGAGGCTATTCTTAGCAAGATAGAAAGGCCAAAGAAAAGAAAAAGGGAAAAGAAAAGGTCTCATATGACCAAGGATTCCTCCAATTCCAAAATTTTGCATGTGGCTACTCCCATGGTGGACAAGGAAAGTAGGAGCATATTGCTAGAGGATTTTAATGTCTCCACTATCAATCTCGACCTCTAATGCAGGAGAATTCATAGTGTAAGAACAATATTGCATCCCCAAAAAAATGGTTTATTTGAATTATGTTAGCTTTGGTGAATAAATGTTTAATAAGGGCTATAAATGGTAGGGTTACTATTTTTAGTAAGTTGGAAGGGCTAAAATAAAAGATTACTAATTTTAATAAGTTGGCATTTGTGCACGTATGGACATGAAATCTTACAGAGAGCTCCAAAATGATGAAATGAAGCCAATGGTAAATAAATAATTACATACCATTTGTCATTTGTGAGATTAATGTTTTTTATTGTCAAAATCCCTTTTAAAATATTCAAAGTCAAATGTGAGGCACCTAGAGGTTTTAGATGTGCCTAAAAATGGTCCAAAATATAAAGTTCCCTTTAGGATACCTTTGATAAAACTTCCCCTTATCAAGATATTTCCAACAATGTTAACAATTTGTCAATCTGATGCCCGAGTAATAAGTTATGGCTCTCGAAAGTTGGACTAAAATTTAGAAATTTTCTTAGGCTTGAAAAAAGGGATAACTAAATCTGTTTGGCACCAAAAATGGAAGTGAGATTTTTTTGGCAAGTGGAAAAATCATATAAAGTGGTTATGAATGGAAAGAGATTCATTCTAGATGAGGAGAGAGATGAATTCCTTGATTTTCAACAGAAAACAGAGTTTGGGGTTTCAGTGGCCATAATTTCCATTCACAAACTTGAATGTATAATTTTCTACATGTACTTGCAACCCAAATTTATGTAAAAGAAGTCTTGTGACCAGGTAGTTCTATTGCATTTAATTGTATGTATGTAGATGATTTAATGAAAGTATAATAATTTTGCATGTTTTTCATTCCTAAATGTTATCTATGTATGGTTATGTTTGAGGGAGAGTCTCCCTTCACCAAGTGGTATCAGAGTGCGAGTTATTGAGTGTATAAAAAGATCACTGAATGTGAGGTTGTTTGCACCAAAACTTGGGGTTATGGGTTTCTAAGAGAAGTGATCAAAATTCCTCTATGAAGAAATCATGGTGGTGGAAGAAATATTGTAGTACCAAAAGAGGGTTTTAGAGCCCTACATAAACAAGTTCAAGCACTTCAAGAGGAGATCCATAGAGGAATTGATCTTAGAAAAGGAGATGAAAGTGGAAATGAAGCTAAAGAAGAAGCATAGTACAAAGAAGAACAAGATGAACAAGTGAAATTATTGAAGGCCCTCTATAAGAATGTAAAAAGTGAAAGGATTGAAATTTTTACATATTCCTGAAGAATTGATCGATTGGATCAATGACATGGAAGAGTAATTTTAGTACAAAGAGAGAAGATCTTGAGAGGGTCATATTTACAAAGACCAAATTGAAAGGTCATGCCAAATTTGGTGAAATAAGTACAACTAGAAAGAAATAAAAGAGGTAAAGAGAAAATCACAAGATGGGATCAAATGGTGGAGAAGTTAAAGAGATAATTTATTCCCATTGAATATAAGTTAGATCTTTATTGAAAAGGATGCAAGGTTTGAAGCAAGATGATAAGTTTTCCAAGGAGTACACAAAAGATTTCTACAAGACCGTAATCATAATAGTCCATTCAAAGGCCAACGAGGAAAAGATATTCTATTATATAAATGGGTTGAAACCAAGTATTCAAGAAGAGTTGAGTTTGGTCAGAATGACCACAATAGAATATGCTTATTAATTTTACCTAAAAGCAGAAAAGAAGCTAAATAAATTTTTTGAAAGCCAACAAAGATGAACAGGTCATGGTGGAAGGAATGGTGGAAGATCCTATGAAGGATGAAATGAAGATCAAAAGAAGAATGAAGAAGTTGGTCCCTATCAAAACCAAAGAGGAGATAATTCTTGTCACCCCCATGACAAGAATAATGGTGAACAAAGAGGAAGAGGAAGATCTGGATGAAGCCCTAAGAGAGGAGGCTTTAGAGGAACCTGTTCCCAATGTGGAGAAGAACAACATCAAGCCTATGAATGTTCACAACATAAGGGAAAAATAAGAGACCTTAAGTTAATGCACGAGTTGTACATGTAGATGAGGAAGATGAATCTAAACATTTTGAAGATGCAGAAAGAGGAGAGACTTTGGTCATTATGAAAACATTGTTGAATGAAGAAAATAATCCAGTTCAAAGGAAGAGTTTATTTTGTACAAGGTACAAAGCTGGAGGTAAATATTATGATGTTATCATTGATAGTGGTAGCACATATAATCTTGTTTAAGAAGAGATGGTTAACCAGTTACAGTTGGAAAGAAAGAGGCACCCACATCCATATCAGATTGCATGTTTGTGGAAAGAGCATAGAGATTTGGTCAAGAACAATGTTTAGTGGAGTTAAATATTGGGAATTACCATGATGAGGTAATGTGTAACATCATACCTATGGATGCATGTTATTTATTACTAGGGAGGGCATGGCAATTTTATTGGCATGTTATCCATGATGGCCATGCTAACACATATTCCCTAACAAAGGATGAATTTCGTCATAAGTTGAGTTCCTTAAAGGAGGCAAGAGAAAAGGTATGCAGTAATGCAAGAGTTTGTTTGGTAGATGGTAGGAATTTTTGGATGGTATAAAGCATGAGCATATGTTCTTTGCATTGATTCGTAGAGTCAGTAAAGAAGAAGAAGATGTATTAGTAGAATTTTTAGATTTTTTGGCAAAGTCTAGGACATTGTGTCAGATAATGTGCTTGAAGTTTTGCAACCAAAATGGAAGATTAGTCACCATATGGATTTAATACTAGAATCTATTTTTCCAAATAAGGAATCCCATAGAATGAGAAACTGAATAGACAGGTCCATGAGTTGTTGAGGAAAGGATTGATCTGAAAGACCTTGAGTAAATGTGTGGTACCTATAGTACTAGCACAAAAGAAGGATGGAGAGTGGAGGATGTGTACAAAATCTTGTGCAATTAACAAGATTAAAATCAAGTACAAATTTCTCATTGCCAATTATGGATGAAATTATGTATTTCTTGAGTGGGGTTGAGTACTTCATAAAGATTGACTTGAAGAGAAGATATCATCAGATCTTAGATCAGAGAGGGAGATGAGTGGAAGACAAATTTCAAAACCAAGGAGGGACTGTATGAATGGTTAGTCATTCCATTTAGGCTAACCAATGAATCAAACACATTCATGCAGCTCATAAACAAGTTTTAAAAGAACTTTTTGGGTGGATTTGTCATTGTTTTGATTAGAGGGAAAAACAGGTTTTGAATGGACTCAAAACCATCAAGTTTTGAAGGTACCGAAAACGTAAACCAAGATGATCATGTTGCTCGAAGAAATAGACAAGAGCAACTAGCAACAAAACAGAGACAAAACCACAACCCAAATTAGCATCCAACCAACTTCCAAAAAAAGAAACAATATTTTACAAGGATCTCGAACCCAAAGGTTTTGAAGGGACCATCAACCCTTTAGAACTAGGTTTTGGCAGGGACTTTAAACCCATAGAAATCGCCTATAACAACCAGGCAACAACACACCAGTCATTCAAGAAAATAAAACTCTTCAAACCACTAGTAGAAATAACAAAATCATAGATAACCACAAGGGTAGAAAAAATAGATCCTAACAACACTCCCTCTCCACCTCTATAGGAGAAGTCACCACACACACTCCTGGCTCTAGCCTTATACCATAAAATCCAACAATTCACTCCACCTCTATAGGAGGAAAAACCAAGCTCATCCTTGCCACAACAACCACACAACACCTGCAAACCCGTACTCCACCTAAATAGGAATGGCCTCTGCCTCAATGGGAGATGTAGGAGAGAGCCTTCAGCCACACAATACACCTCACCCACAAAAGGAGATGACTCCACCTCCATAGGAGAGGTCTCCACCTCAAAAGAAGATCCAATATTTAGAGAGAAGTCTAAGATTGCAATAGAAAGAATGAGCGTAGAAAATTCCAACAACAAAAACATCCGAGCCTTCAAAATAAACTCTGAATACCACTCAGTCCACCACACCTCTAGAGAAAACAAGAACAACTTCAACAAGAGGAGCTCCATTGAACAACGTTGAACCAACACCATCAAAGTAGACGGGAACATATCCACATAAATTGTAGAGACATCCATCAGCTTAGTAAAAATTTGGGTCTTGAAATAAAACATGGAAATCCACCCAGCCAAGAGAACCTAGTCACAAAAAATGATCACCGAGAATCTTTCAATGCCTTCTAGACACACACTTCCAGTAGTAGCAAGGAGGAAAAAACCACTCCACATCAGCCCCCAAATCAAAATAAACATTGAAGAACAACCTCTTGAGGCACATCCAGTGCAAGCCTCGACAAGAAACCAATGAAAGTATAGCACCAGAAGGCAGAAAGACAACCCAAAACCCAAGAAATTTTTTTTGATAGGAGAACCACAAACCCAAACCCATAGAGGGGTCAAACCAAGACACCATCCTCCATTCACTAAAGAAGAACAATAACAAACAAGTGGGGAGAACCAAGAACATAAGAAGAAGGGAGACATCTGCTCTCACAGTATCAGCCACCAGATCATACCAGAGCAGACTCAAACCACAATGAACAAGATAAAGAAAGGATAATCTCCCAACTCAAGTAATAATGCCGCACCAAAACAGAGGCCAAAGACCCAAAATACTTTCCAAACCATAAAAATAAGCACGAGAGTCCAACTTCCATTTGAAAACCACAAATTGGCCAACAAAGACATCCCCAGGATGGGAAATCTCCAAAGAGAAATCAGAAGAAGCAACCACTCCAAATGATGCCCTCCACCGAAAAAAAAAAAGAGCTCGACAACCATTGCAACAGGAAACTCCACAAACACATCTAGGTCAATAATCAGAAGAAACCCAAACGGACTAGAAAGCCCATCTGCCTCACCATCGTCTTTAGAATCCTTAGCACCCTTAGAGGATTTCAAAATTCTGCTCTTTCCCAACTCACTTCACTCGCTCGACGCTCGCTCCATCATTTTTAAGTTATATGTTATTCAAATTTATCATTGTTTACTTGCATAACATTTTAAATTTGTAGAGTTTTTGAGAAGTTGAGGGAAGAGAAATTGTTGATTAACTTCAAGAAATAAAATTTTGTAAAAGAGTTGATATATATATGATTTTTAGTCTCAATCAAGGGTCTTAATATGGACCTAGAGAAATTAAAGGCTATCATTGAGTGGTCTACAACAAGGAGTGTGACAATGGTAAGATCATTTCATGGTCTAGCAACGTTTTATAGGAAATTTATTGAGTTTCAATAGTATTTGTGCAAAACTAATAGAGACAATTAGAGGGGAAAAAATAATTTTAAATGGATTGTAGGAGCAACTAAGAGTTTTTATTTGTTAAAGAAGAAAGTCACAAAACAACCTATTTTGGCACTTCCATATTTCAATAAGGTTTTTTAGGTAGATTGTGATGCTAGTGGCAATGGGATAGGAGTTTTTTTGAGTCAAGAGGGTAAGCCTATTGCTTATTTTAGTGAGAAATTGAATGATGCCAAGATAAAATATTTTTTCTATTATTAGGAGTTTTATGCAGTAGTTCAAGCTTTGAAGAAATGGATGCACTATTTGTTGCCAAAATAATTTTCTATATACTAATCATCAAACCTTTTAGTACTTTGGTAGTCAGGGGAAGTTGAACCAAAGACACTTAAAATGTGTTGATTTTTGCATAGTTACACATTTATTTTGAAACACATAAATGGGAAGTCAAACAAAGTTATAGATGCCTTAAGCATAAGGAAAATTTTGTTCATAGAAATGAAGATATGAGTTGTTGGGTTAAATGAACTCAAGAGTTTGTATCCTAAAGATGCAAATTTTGCAGAGGCTTGTAAGGATTATTTGGAACCTATTTCTTTGGGTACATCAAGATGGTTGGATTTCATAATCCAAGATGGTACATTGCTTAAAGGAAAACAATTGTGAATTCCATGGAGTTTCATGAGAGGGAACTTGATTAAAGAGAAGCATAGTGGAGGATCGACAAGACACTTTGGTCAAGATAAGACCATTTCTCTTATAAATGAGAATTATTATTGGCCATAGTTGCATCACAATGTGAATAATTTTATGCAAAATTGTTGAGTATAACAAATGGCTAAAGGGGTAAGTCAAAATATTAGGATTTATAATCCATTACCTGTACTAGAGAGGTCATGGGAAGATATTAACATGGACTTCATTCTTGGTTTATTGAGAACAAAAAAAACACATGAATCTATTAGATTTAGTAGAGAAATCGAATAAATCAACTTCATTACATGCAATGAGATTATATACATACAATTACGGTGAACAAATTGCTTGAAATAGCACTCACATAGTTCACAATGGATAAAAAAAATCACATGTATTAAAACAATCCAAAAACAAATAACAAAACAACCTATCTATGGGGAAGCAATGATGGAATATCCAAAATTCCCCCTTTATTACATCATTGCTTTAAAGTACTACTAAGAGAACCCAAAAAACTCTCAAACTTCACATGTGCAAGAGGCTTGGTGAAGATATCTACATGTTGATCTTGAGTTGAGCAAAATTAGAGTTGGATGTTGTTTTGCTGAACATGTTCTCATATGAAGTGACAGTCAACTTCAATATGCTTGGTCCGCTCATGAAACACTGGATTATGAACAAGCTTGAGAACACTTTGATTATCACAATAAAGGATTGTAGGTTGGCTTTGTGGTACTCCCAATCCTTCTAATATGCGACATAGCCAAATTGCTTCACAAACTCCTGCACTTACTGCATGATACTTTGCCTTTATTGAAGAACGAGCAACTGTGGCTTGCTTCTTACTTCCCCAAGAAATAGGACTTGAACCCAAGAAGAAAACAAAACCAAATGTGGATTTTCTATCATCAACAAAACTTGCATAATCTGCATCTGTGTACCCTGTCAAGAAGAATTGATCACTCCTTTTATATTCCAAACCATGACTCATTGTACCTTGGATATGCCTTAGTACCCATTTTGTTGCTTTCCAATGACATATTTTTGTTTCTTGCATAAATCTTGATAGATAATTAAAAACAAAACTAATATCTGGTCTAGTATAAGTCAAGAAAATCAAACCTCCAATCATTTGTCGATAGAGAGTTGCATTCACCCGAGGAGATGAATCAAAAATAGATAACTAAAAACCTGATTCCATAGGTGTAGACATGGGTTTGGAATCCATCATTCTGAACTTCTCAAGCAATTCCTTGGCATATTTTCTTTGAGATACAAAGATATGGTGATCTATTTTTCATACCTCTAAACCAAGGCAATAGTGAAGACGCCCGGGATCTGTCATTTTAAAGGCCTTCTTGAGATCATTCTTGGTTGTCTCAATCATTGCTTCTGAGCTACCTGTGATAACTAAATCATCTACATATACAATAACGATCACAATATTCCCCCCTTAATCCTTGAGATAGAGATTTCGATCATATGGATGCCTAGTAAAACCATGTCTTAGCAAATGTTCATCAATTTTAATATACCAAGCTCTTGGAGCTTGTTTGAGACCATATAGGGACTTGAAAAGTTTGCATACCTTTGCCTCTTTACTAGGTGCAACATATCCTTTTGGTTGGGTCATATGGACCTCTTCCTTAAGGTACCCATCAAGAAAGGCACTTTTTACATCCATTTGATACAATTTCCATCCAAATTGAGCAGCTAAAGCAAAAATCATTCTAATGGTTTTTATCTTTGCAGTGGGAGCAAATGTTTCCTCATACTCTATTCCTTATTTCTGGGCATAACCCTTGGCTACAAGTCTAGCCTTATATTTATCTATACTACCATATGCTTTATAATTAGTTTTAAAAATCCATTTACAACCAATTGATTATTTACCAGGTGGTAGATCAACAAGCTCCCAAGTGTTGTTTTTCATCAAAGATTGATATTTTTCATCCATAGCCTCTTTCCAAGGCTTTGATTCTAGTGCTTCTTGAACATTAGATTGTTCAAAATTTTCAAGAACTGAAGTCATTAGTGCAAATTTTACCTCATTACAGGCCATGATGCGAGTCCTCCGACCTAAAGTGGAAGTGTCTGGGACTCCATCTAACTTTGGTAAAGGTTTTGTGACATTGATGGGTGTTGACTGATTATCAACATGCCCATCATTTTTACCATCCACATTGAAAATAGGAGCACTATCTAAAGTAGATAATGATGCAGGAGGAGAGCTTACATCATTCTTCTCATCAAAAATTACATCTCTACTAATGTATATCTTCTTTGTATTGGGATCCATAAGGTGATATGCTTTGGATTCATTACTATATCCTAGAAGAATACATTTCATAATACATTTCATTAATTTTTCATCTAGCTTCTTCCTTTTCTATTTAGGAATGTGCATATAGGCAGTGCATCCAAACACACGAAGATGAGAGATAGAAGGCTTTACCCCTATCCATGCTTCTTCTAGTGTAATTCCATCAAGTGCCTTGGTTGGTGCACGATTCAAAAGATAAACTGTTATGTGAACAACTTCAACCCAATATGCACACTCTAGTTGAGAATCTTTCAATATACTTCAGACCATCTCCACGATGATGCAATTTCTTCGTTCAACAACTCCATTTTGCTAAGGTGTGTATGTTATAGTCAGTTGACATTGAATTCCATTTTATTTCAAATATGTGGAGAATTCTATGCTGGTGTATTCCCCCCTCAATCTGAGTGGAGGACACGAATACAATGATTCATATTTTTCTCCACCTGAGTGTGAAACTCTTTGAAATATGATAGAGCTTCATCTTTATGCTGCAAGCAATATACCAACATTTTCCTTGTATGATCATTAACAAATAGTTGAAAGTACTTGTAGCCATTGTGACTAGGTGGCATAGGCCCACACAGATTGATATGCACCAACTTCAAAGGTTGGCTTGCACGATGCTCACTAGGATAGAAGGGTGCTCTAGGTTGTTTTCTAGCAATACAACTAGAACAAATAACACTCAACTTCTCAAGTGAGGGAAGCCCTTTGACCATGCATTTCTTACTAAGTATTAGCAAGTAACTAGTGCTTAAATGACCAAATCTACGATGCCAAAGCAGAGGAAGATCTTCATACTTAGTCACTAAGGCTTGATTATTAGCAACTGTATTAAGCCTAAACATTTTTCCAATCTCAGTAGCACTGGCAACAATCTTTTCATTTTGACTTATCTTTGATAAGACAAATCTTTGTATCCTAATGGCTATCAAACTCAATCCTAAGGTTGTGGTCAAGAAATTGATGAACAAAGAGGAGATTTTTAGTAAGTCCTGGAACATACAAGACATTAATAATCCTGTAATGATTAATGCCAAACTTCAAAGAGATGCCACCAATACCTTTGATTTCACGAGTGGTATCATCTCCAAGAGTGATTGTACCATGATGGGGTTTCAATGTGAGAAACCACTCCTTCTGACGAGTCATGTGCTTTGTAGCACCTGAGTCCACATACCATATTGATGTTTATTGTGAACCATCTTCTAAAGTGTGAGCTAAAAGCATGTATTCCTCATCTGGAGAATCTTCTACTTTAGCAACATTGCTTTGTTGTTTCTATTTTTTCTTCTACTCCCATTGTGGTTTGTTGGATGATCCTTTGTTGAAGGAGTTGTACCAACAATTTTTCACATCATTTCCAAATATTTCACATATTGGACACTTCTTTTGAGAACTAGATGAATTACCAGATTTGGGAGGTCCACTTAATTGCTTCATAGGATTCTTTCCTTTATGACGAGTGGTCATGGAATGATCCTCCTCCTCATATTCTTTCCTAAGAGACTCTTCTTTCTGCAATAGATTCACCAACTTTTCAAAAGTGGGCGTCGTCTCTATGACATTCAAAGTTGTCACAAAAAAATTATATTTGGAAGGTAGTGCCCGTAGAACAATAGGCACCAAAAATGCATCATCAATTGTTTCTCCCAATGCTTGTAGTGAGGCTCGCAACTCAGCAATCCTTTTGAGGAAGGATTCTAACTATTCTCCACTCTTCATTTTCAGGCTGTGTAGTTGACTTTGCAAATTCAGGATCTAATTCTGATTATTTTCCTCATATATCATCTTGAGCTTGTCCCATGCATCTTTGGTTATGGTCGAGTCTTAGATGAAAGGTTGAACTTCATCAGACACATCAAACAAAATGATCAATTTTTCCTTTTGTCAGCTTTATTAAATTTATTTTGTTCATCAACATATGTTTTGTGGTGTGTTGTGGTTCCACTGACCACATCTCGGATTTATTCAAACTCGAGTTGAGTTTTGAGTTTGATCTTCCATGCGGAATAATTATTCCCATGCAACAGCTGGGAATCTGGAAGAAGGAATTTGGAGAACTACTTGCCATTATATTAGCAATATATAGATGTTATTTTATTATGTTTCATGTCACTCAGATCAGCAATATGTCACAGAGGAGAGGATACTTCATGAATAAAATTAACATCTTAAAAAAATTATAGTTGAGTTGAAATATTTACAATCTTGTTTAAAAAGAATACTAAAACTAATAGATCTCTTGAAATTTTACAATGAGAAAAAACATCATCTAATGAAAATAATATATTGGTAAGAGGGATCTCTATAGGTGTAGGATAGTCAAAACATCCATTAATGGTGTGTCAAAAAGACAACAACAATGTAAAGACCCTTGGACACTCTTCAAACCTGCAAAATATTTCTATAGAGAGACACACCCAATAGACACGCCTTCCACGATCTACTTAATGTGATGAATTTCACAATCTCCATGTTGCACATACTTTTGTACAAGCTGAAAGCATGATAATCTCTGTTATGCGTTGAGATTTTGAGCACCTAGATCAGCCTCAACTGGAGTAAATGAGAAGACACAACAAAAACATGGGAGAACTAAACGCAATGGGAGCGGGTGCAAGAGTAGGCTGGGTAAATAATTGAATATCTTTGTGGTGGTGGATTTTTTTTTAAAGATGACACATTTCATTTTGTGTCATAAGACTAGTGATGATGTTCACATTGTAGAGTTATTTTCTAGAGAAGTGGTTAGAATACATGGTCTACCAAAGAGTATAGTCTTAGATCATGCTACCAAATTTGTTTGGTATTTCTGGAGAACACTATCGAGGAAGCTAATAACCCATTTGAAGCTTAGTTTTGCACACCATCTGTAAAATGATGTGTAGATAGAGGTTGCAAATAGGAATTTGGGTAACCTATTGAGATTCTTAGTAGGAGATAATCCTAAGGGATGGGATTTGTTTTTTCCACAAGAAGAGTTTACATATAATAATTATGTCGAAAAGAGTACTAGTACATCCCCATTCCAGATTATATATGGGAATAGTCCAAGAAATGGTTTCGATTTAATAAATATTGATAAAGGATGTAAGAGTATTTCCAATGCTAAATATTTTACAGAACACCCAAAGAGCTTACACGAAGAGGTAAGAAATCATATCCTTAAGATGAATTCTTAGTACAAGGCTAAGGAAAATCAAAAGCATAAATTTAATGAATTCTAGGTTGGAGATGGATTCATGGTTCACCTAAGAAAATAAAGGTTCCCAATGGGAACATAACAAATTGAAAATGATTTTTTTTGGAACATGTAAGATCCTGAAGAAACATGATTCAGGAAATGCATATGAGGTAGAGTTGTTGAGTGGGATAAACATCTCTCATGTGTTCAACATTGCTAATTTAACATAATATCATGAAGGAGATATGAAAAATGGACCAATAAAAGAACAATGGAATATTCCATCACCTACTTCAAAGTAGGATATATAAGACATCTTGGATAGTCATGTGGGTATAAGTACATGAAATGGGCAATATGAAGGATACACACTTAAGTGGAAAGAAAGGAATGTTGAAGATTTGTCATGGTTATCTAGGGTAGAGGTTGATTGTCTTAGTTTTCTTTATAAAACCTAAGATATGACAATGCCACTTCTTAAATTACCAAAAATATCTGATGCAAGAGCATCCAAGGTTTAAAAAAATCTTACATCCCCCCATTTTTTTGATTTCTACTAGGTTTGGTGAATAAATTTTTAATAAGGGATAATAATGGAAGGGTTACTATTTTTTGTAAGTTGGAAGGGCTAAAATACTAGGTTACAATTTTTAAGTTGGAATTTGTGCATGTATTGACATAAAGTCTTATACAAAGCTCTAAAACGGTGAAATGAATCCAATGGTAAAGAAATCACATCAATACCATTTTTCATTTGTGAGATATTAATGGTTTTATTTTCATAATCCCTTCAAAAATATTCAAAGTCAAATTTGAGGCACCTAGAGGTTTCAGATGGGCTCAAAAAATGGCCAAAAATCCAAATTTCCCTTTAAGTGACCTTTGTTGAAACTTCCCCTTAACAAGAGATTTCCAATGTTGTAAATAGTTTGTTAATCCAATGCCTGAGTCAAAAGTTATGGCTCCCAGAAATTGGACTAAAGCTTAAGAATTTTCTTAGGCTTGGAAAAATGGATAATTGAATCTATTTAGTGCCAAAAATGGAAGTGAGAGTTTTTTGTCAAGTGGAGAAATCATATAAAGTGGTTACAAATGGAAATAGATTCATTCTAGATTCAAGAAGAGAGACAAATTTCCTACTTTTCAACATAGAATGAAGGTTTAGGTTTCATTGGCCATTATTACCATTCACAGACTTGCATGCCTAATTTTTCGCATGTATTTACAACCCATATTTTTGTAATAGTGGTGTTGTGACTAGATAGTTGTATTTTATTTGATTGCATGTATCTAGATATTTTATGAAAGTATAATAAAGTTACATGTTTGTTGTTCCTGAATGTTGTTGTCTATGTATGATTGTGTTCAAGGGAGAGTCTCCCTTCACCAACCCCACCAACAAAGCCTGAGAAATAAATGAACTCTAGGGATTAGTAACAAATATAGTTCAAATAATGAACAAAGATGAAGCCACTATAACTGAATTGATATCCCAAGTGGTAGAGATAACTTCATTTATATAGCATATAGTCACTCTGATTTAGATTGACCAGGGTAAAGTGATGATTTTAGTAGCGTTGTTCAAGGAAGAGGTAGATAAAATGGAGTAGATGAGGTCATGGGCCCAATCCGCTTAGACTTGGTTGAGACACATTTCTTACAATGGTAATAAAGCAATTGATATTTCTATTTATGTGCAAAATAACTTCCTTATCCTTAAAGATGAGGTGGATAAGTTGTTTGAGGATTGCATTGGCAATGAGAAATACCATAACTTGGCATTCCCTAAATTGGAGGTTATCAAGAAATTATCAAATTTAGTGTTTGTCAAGGAAGGAATTTTGAGTAAGGATAAAGTTAAGGAACCGCATTACTGGATGCGTGTTATGAATTTCAAAAGAGAAATAGTGTGCTAGATAGAGCAAAATGTGGGTAAAGTTAATGCCAAGATAAAGGAAGTTTTGGGGTCTTGTGGACAATTTTTGAGAGGATCGACTTAGCAAGAAATTGATCCAACTATAGAAGTAGATAAGCAAGTTTTGAAGTAGCAATGGAAGTTACAAATACACAAAGAACCAATTGAGGAGTTATCCTTAGACTATTTAGATTGGGTTGCCCAAATTTTGGTAAAGATCTATAATTTTGTTAATTAGAAGTCTAGATGGATGAATTTGCATCATTAGTTAATAAACCATTATGATTTCTAGTGCTATAAAGTTCATGTTGTAGCTGGGGAAGTTGAATAATAGCGATATTGTGACCACATAGTTATATTGCATTTGATTGAATGTATGTAGATGATTTTATGAAATTATAATAAAATTGTATGTTTGTTGTTCTTGAATGTTGTCTATGTAAGGTTGCATTCAAAGGAGTCTCCCTTCACCAAGTGGTACCAGAGCAAGAGTTCTTGAGTGTGTAAACAAATTCTTGAACATGAGGTAGTTTGCACCACAACTTCTTGTGGGTTTGTAAGAGAAGTGATCAAAATGTCTATGTGAAGAAATCGTGGTGGTGGAAGAAATATTGTGGTACCAGAAGAGGGTTTTAGAGCCCTATAGAGATAAGTTCAAGCACTTGAAGAGGAGGTCCATAGAGGAATTGATCTTAGAAGAGGATATGAAAGTGAAGATGAAGCTAAAGAAGAAGCACAATATGAAGAACAAGACAAAATATAAGACTATGAACAAGTTAGATTATTGAAGGACCTCTCCAAGAGTAGAAAAAGGGCAAGGATTAAATTTTTCACATACTCTAGAAATCTCAATCGGGAAGGATTAATCAATTGGATCAATGTCATGGAAGATTGAGTATGAAGAGATAAAAGATCTTTAGTGGGTCAAATTTGCAAAGAAAAAATTGAAAGGTCATGCAAACATTTGGTGAAGAAAAGTACGACTAGAAATAAATAGAAGAGGTAAAGAGAAGATCACAAGATGGGATTGAATGGTGGAGAAGTTAAAGAGAGTTTATTTATGTTAATTATGAGTTACATTTATTGAAAAGGATGCAAGTTTTGTGGAGAAGTTAAAGAGAGTTTATTTATGTTGATTATGAGTTACATTTATTGAAAATGATGCAAGTTTTGAAGAAATTTGATAAGTTTTACAAGTAGTACACATAAGATTTCTACAAGGTCATAATTAGAATAGGCCATTCAAAGGCCAACAAGGAAAAGGTACCATGTTATATAAATTGGTGGAAACCAAGTATTCAAGAAGAGTTGAGTTTGGTTAGAATGATCACAATCAAAGATGCTTATAAATTTTCCCTAAAGGTAGAAGATAAGCTAAATAGAAGAATTGAAAGAAAACAAAGAGGAAGAAGTTGTGGTGGAAGGACTGGAAGAAGATCCTATGGAAGATGAAATGAAGATTAAGAAAAGTAAGTAATTTGGTCCTAGTTAGAACCAAAGAGGAGATAATTCTTATCACCTTGATGACCAAAATAATGGTGAATAAAGAGGAAGAGGAAGACTTAGATGAGGCCCTAGGAGAGGAGGCTTTAGAGGAACCTATTTCTAATGTGGAGAAGAATGACAATGATCCTACAAGTGTCCACAACATCAAGGAAGGGAAAAAAAGAGATTTGAAGGTAATGCATGAGTTATGCATGTAGATGGGGAAGTTGAATAGATAATCAATTTAAAGATATAGAAAGAGGAGAGACTTTGGTCATTAGGAGAACATTGTTGAATGGAGAAAATAAACTAGTTTAAAGGAAAAGTTTGTACTACACAAGGTGCAAAGCTAGAGGTAAATTTTGTGATGTTATCATTGATAGTGGTAACATGGATAATCTTGTTTCAGAAGAGATGGTTAACAAGTTTCAATTAGAAATGGCACCCATATCTATATCATATTGCATGGTTATAGAAAGAACATAGAGATTTTGTCAATGAGCAATATTTAGTGAAGTTCAATATTGGGAATTACCATGACAAAGGATGAAGTTCATCATAAGTTGAAGCCCTTAAAGGAGGTAGTGGAAAAGGTATGTATCAATGCAAGAGTTTTTTTGGTAGATGGTAGTATATTTTTGGATGGTATGAAGTACAAGTATGTGTGGTTTGCATTGATTCCTAGAGTCAACAAAAAAGAAAAAGAATAAGTACCAATAGAGTTTTTATATCTATTGGGATAATTCTAAGACATTGTGTCAGATAATGTACCTAAAGGTTTTCCACCAATGAGGAAGTTTAGTCACCATATGGATTTGATACTAGGAGCTAGTTTTCCAAATATGACAACCCATAGAATGAATCCTATAGGAAATGAGGAATTGAGTATATAGGTCCATGAGTTGTTGAGGAAATGATTGATGTGAGAGATCCCAAGTCCATGTGTGTTACTTGTAGTAATAACACCAAGGAAGTATGAAGGGTGGAGGATATGTATAGACTCTCGAGCCATTAAAACGATTACCATCAAGTATAAATTTCCCTTGCCAAGGATGGATGACATTATGGATTTATTGAGTGGGGCTAAGAACATCACAAATATTGAGCTAAAGAGTAGATATCATCACTTTTGGATCAGAGAGGGAGATGAGTGGAAGACATACTTCAAAACCAAGAAGGGATTGCATGAATGTTTAATCATTCTATTTATGCTAGCCGATGCACTGAGCACATTCATGTGTCTCATGCACAAGGTATTAAAATAAATTTTGGGTAAATTTGTCATTGTTTACTTGGATGACATTTTAATTTTTAGAAATACATTGGAGGAGCACTTCTTACATATTTATAGATTTTTTGAGAATCCAAGGGAATAGAAATTGTTGATTATCCTCAAGAAATGAAGTTTTTTAAAGGAGTTGATATATCTATGATTTGTAGTCTCAACTGAGGGTATTAAGATGGACCTAAAGAAAATAAATGCTATCATTGATTGAACTACACCAAGGAGTGGTTCAAAGGTAAGATCATTTCATGGTTTAGCAAGGTTTTATAGGAAATTTATTAAGAGTTTCAATATCATTTGTGCACCCCTAATAGAGATAATGAGAGGGGACAAAAAGGAGTTTAAATAGACTGTGGGAGCAACTAAGAGTTTTGATTTGTTAAAGAATAAATTCACAAAGCAGCCCATTTTGTGCTTTTAGATTTCAATAAGGTTTTCCAAGTAGATTGTGATGCTAGTGGCAGTGCCATAGGAGTTGTCTTAAGTCAAGAAGTTAAGCATGTTGCTTATTTTAGTGAGAAATTGAATGATGCCAAGAGAAAATATTTTGTCTATGATCAAGAGTTTTATGGAATAGCTCAAACTTTAAATAAATGGAGTTACTATTTTCTATTAAAATAATTTGTTTATATTTTGATCACCAAGCCTTACAACACCTTAGTAGTTAGGGGAATTTGAACCAAAGACACTTAAAATGGGCTAATAGAGTTACACATTTGTTTTGAAATACATAAGTAGGAAGTCATAGTTGTAGATTTTTTAAGAAGAAGGAAAAATTTGTTGATAGAGATGAAGATATAAGTTATTGGATTTAATAAACTCAAGAGTTTGTATCTTAAATATCTAGACTTTGTAGAGGCATGTAAGGCTTGTTTGGAACCTATTTCTTTTGATAGGAAAAGATGGTTGGATTTCATAATCCGGGATGGTATGTTGTTTAAAGGAAGTCAGTTGTGTATATGTGGAGTTCTATGAGAGAGAACCTAATTAAGGATACACATAGTGGAGGATTGGCAAGACACTTTGGTCGAGATAAGACCATTACTCTTGTAAATGAGAATTATTATTGGCCACAACTACATTAGGATGTGAAGAAGTTTATACAAAGTTGTAGAGTATAACAAATGGCTAAAGGGGTAAGTCAAAATACTGGGATTTATAAACTATTACCTATATCGAAGAGGTCATGGGAAGATATTAGTATGGAATTTATTCTTGATTTATAGAGAACATAAAGAAGAAATGATTCAATATAATTTGTAGTGGTGGACAATTTTTTAAAGATGAAACATTTCATTCTATGTCACAAGACCAGTGATGATGTTCACATCATAGAGTTATTTTTTAGAGAAGTGGTTAGGCTACATGGCCTATCAAAGAGTATAGTCTCAAATCATGATACCAATTTTGTTGGGTATTTCTGGAGAATAATATGGAAGAAGTTGAAGAACCACTTGAAGTTTAGTTTTGCACACCATCTGCGAATTGATGGGAAAATAGAGGTGGCTCCCGAAAGTTGGAATAAAGTTTAAGCATTTTCTTAGGCCTCAAAAAAGGGGTAACTAAATCTATTAGGCATCAAAAATGGAAGTGAGAGTTTGTTGGCAAGTGGAAAAATCATATAAAGTGGTTTCAAATGGAAAGATATTCATTCTAGATGAGACGAGAGAAAAATTTCCTTATTTTTAGCACACAAAGGAGGTTGGGGTTTCAATGGCTATTATTGCCATTCACAAACGTGCATGTCTAATTTTCTACATGTATTTGTAGCCCATATTTTTGTAATAGTAGTCTTCTAACCAGATAGTTGTATTGTATTTGGTTGCATGTATGTAGATGATTTTATGAAAGTATAATAAAGTTACATGTTTGTTGTTCCTAAATGTTGTTGTTTGTGTAAGGTTGTGTTCAAGAGAGAGTCTCCCTTCACTAGCCCCACCAACAAATCCCAAGAAATAAGTAAACTCTAGGGATCAGTAATAAATATAATTTAGAGAACGAACAAAGATGAAGCCACTAAGTCTGAATTGAGATCCCAAGTGTCATAGCTCACTGCATTTATTAGTTAATAAACCAATATGTTGTCTAGTGTTAGAGTGAGGAGGTTACTTCTATTCAAACATTTTTTTAAAGTTTATTGTTAAAGAGAAATTAGAAGGTGTGAGTGTGATTGAAGATATTTTTTATGATTTTTGCACCAACTAACTCATTTTTGGATCTCTTCAAAAGGTGTATTTTTGGAAACTTGTGCCCCACATTTCTTGGGATATTGAATTTGGAATTTAATGTTGATGCAATTATATTGTTGTACTATTGTACTATATTGTATATTATTGTACATATCCCAGGAAATTGTAATTGAATTAAGTTAGAGATGGATGATGAATATATTTATTGCATTCAAATATTAAATGCTTATGTAATCTTGGCCCTTAGTGTTGAGATGATCTCCACCATTGATTTTTCCCTAGGTTTTTTTGTCCTTGTCTATAAAAGGAAATACTCTCTCATTGTAAAAGACTATTGAAACTTGGATTTTTGTAACCAAATAATTTAAAATCAATACAAGCAAATAATTTAATTTTTTTTTTCTACTTGTGGTTTCTCATGTTTGCATAGTTCCTTTTCTTCAATATTAGATAAAGTTTAGTTATGATAGCCATGAGCTGTGAAGATATTTTATAGATATTTGATTCATACCATTTGTAGTTTGCTAATTGTAAGTTTCTTTGCATGGTTAGTTTGAACTATATTTTGATATTAGTTCAATTATGAAGATTTATTTAAGTTATGCCATACTTGGGTATTTATATGAATGTTCATGATCTGAAAATATTTCATTACCTTTGAAGATTGCACTATTCTTGTGGAATTTTGAGTTAGTCTTTGATTAAGTAGGAATTGGTTTTGTGAGGGATCAACCTATATGGAGCATTGAATCACTATTATCATTGTCCTTAAGGTTTCTTAACTTAATTTCTTCTTACCCTATATTTTGACCTTTATTTGCAAGATTGAGTTAGTTTAGGAAGAAAGCGTAAGAAAATTTACAATATCAGATGCTGAATATTATTTTTAAACCTTAGATTTGGATATCCAATTAGGACTTCATATCAAGTGCAAACCATTCAAAACCCTTATTGTCAAAATTCTAGATAGGTAACTATAAAGCCCCTTGTTAAATAGAAAGAAATTAAACCATTGAGTCACTTTTGCAAATTCAAAGCTTGAATAACGAAGCCTTGGGGAAATCTTTCTAAATATTATAGGTCATATTTCCTTTCAAGAGAGACATAATAATTAGTATTTTGTCTGTGTTGTGATGTGCAAAAACACTCATAAAAAAGTAGCCTTTGCATCATTGAAAGGTTGTCAATTAAAGAGAAGAAGTCGAGCCAAGGGTGTATAAAATAAATTATGAAGGTGAAACAAGTACATAGAAGGATGAAGCTAAGGAAAGACTTGAGGATTTCTATGCAGACAAAAGTGCGAGAAAAGCACCAAAATGTTCAAATCGAAACTCCCTAGTAAGTAGATTCTAGGCGCTAGGTTTGCATCAAAATAAATCCATGGTAAGCTATAATAGAGAAAATATTTTTTTTCCCAATTTTATGGGCAATGGATAAGAGGATCCTATATGAAACTATAAGACTTATGAAACAATTTGGATAGTAAATGGGAAAGATGATAAATCAATTCACCTATGATATTTTCTAGCCACCTTGCAAGGTGTAGCAATTGACTAATATATAGAAATTAACCAATCCTCTTAAATAACATGAGAGAGATTAAGGAAGGCATTAAGAGAAGAGTTTAAATTACTTCATGATGATAATGAAATAGTAGAAAAAATTTATAATACAAAACAAGGTAAGAATGAAAATCTAAGATCTTATAATTGTAGAATTAAAGAATTGCTTGTAAAGTTAGAAATAGAACCAACTAATAGTATCAAGAAAATATGGTTCAATGAAGGTCTACTTTCGTCATTAAGAATAAAAATTAAGGTAGTACCACCCTCTTCCTATTCAGAAGCCTATAATCGAGCAATGAACATAGAAAGTGAAGATAAAATGTCCCCGTGTAGTAAAATAAAAATAGAGGAAGATGGAAGTTCTTATGAAAATAGTGGAAATGAATTGAGAATGGTACAAGTGTTCTAGAGGGAGATTCTTTTAATGGTGAAATAATTGAAGGTGGAGAAAGAAACCAACAAATAAACTAACAAACTATGGTGTATTGAATGCAAAATTGAGGGGTACACAAAAGGTAACTATCCTAGAAAGAATTTTTGTTAGATTTTCCAGGTTATGGATCATTCAATAAAAGAGTTCCCATACAATTTGAAGACTAGGAGTACACAAATACTCTTTACATAGGGAGAGGAGTCCACCCCTTTGAAGCCACAAAATGCTTCTCTAGATAGTTATTAAAATCAAGGAGGAGGATAAATCCAAACACAATATGACCCCAAAGGATGCCTATTATATAATATTGAAAATGTAACAAATGGGGACTCTTTGTAAGAAACTATTAGAACAAGCAAACACAAAGTGAAATTATTGTGACAATGGTGTGGACCTATAGATCATGAAGATATTGGACATCTGAAGAAAAAGGATAGTGTTGACATGATTGATGTAAGGCATAATGAAGTACTAACCATTACTCACACCCAAGAAAAGAAGGCTATATAATTAGACACACACACTAAAAAAGGCTTTGTAAAGCAAGAGTGAAATTGGAGAATATTATGGCTAATGAAAGATGCCACTCAAATAAAAATACAAGTATAGAAACAAATAAATTACAATCCAAGAAAAATATTGCTTAAGTCCTCAAGCTATTGTTCTAATTATAGTAGGAGATTTATTCCAAAGTACTCTTGAAGTTCAAAATGTTATTGTATCGAGGGATAATGAGATGGTGCATGCTACAAACCAATTAGAATATAGTGAGAATGAAGATCCAATAACTGAACCTCCTTTATTCGGTGACCAAGTGATTGATCCAATGTTACTAATAGTCAACACAACAAAGAAAATAATGATGGTGAATATTGGGATCCTTGGAAGGAATCTCACCAATACAAGTGTTTATGGAAAGTTTGGCATGAGTGTACTTCTAGAAGACAGTTGGAGAAGTATTAGAAATTGGACCATTTGGTCATCAAATTTTTAACTGGTGGGTGCATATCAACAAGGTATTAAGGTACTCAATGTTTTAATAGGACAAAAGGTAATTATCAAAATCCAAGCTCTTTTGTTGAACTTTGTGGTCATTTTATTAAGGAAGAAATAATACGAAACATTGTTAGGTTAAGTTTGGTTGGTAGCCACCAAGGCTAATCACAATTGGAAAAAGAATACAATCTCCATTGAAAACAAGGATCAAAAGTATGTAATTGATTTAAAGAACCAATCCATAAGTGAGGAAGCAACTTCCTCCAATTCGTCGAATTTGGACTCTGAAAAAGAATGGATAAAGAAGAATGATCCAAGTTCAATAGAGTTGATTGATGAAGGGGTTCTAGAATTACAATCATGCTCAAAGGATGAAACAAATTCTCTCTGTGACATATTTTATTGGAAAATGGAAGATTATGAGGTATTTTCATTGAATTGTAATTTTATCAAAGCTACAACTCTTAGTGAAGAGAAATTAATGAAAAAAAGTAAAATTATTGATGGTATGTATTGTAGTACTAAGAGAAAAATATTCAACTTGGAACACATCGATACTTGTCAAGTCAAATCAAATTCACAAAAAAAAATATAGAAAAAGAAAAATAGAGAATAAGGAAACAATGGAAAGGAAGATGCAAAAATATTATTCATAAATTGAAGGAGAAAATATTAAAATGCTCAACTACATTAAAATTCCTAATTACATGTCTAATTATATAAAAGGCCCGACTACAAAGGCTGACTATGTCAAAAGGTTTGATTATGTAGTACAACTAGCATCTTGTCATATCATACAGAAAGGAGAGGCGCAATGAGTTTTGCATATCATAGAACAAGGAGAAAAAAAAAATTATGCATCTTATAACAAGGAAAAGGGAGTAATTTTTATATCGTATGACAACCTCAACCTCTTCACATTATACACCGACTTCAATTGGTTTGACATCACTCAACATGACACTCAAGCACATCATTTGACTTGGTCACATAGTACGATGATTATTCATTTTTCAGCCAAATCCTATCATACATCATTCTTACATCGTAGGTCTTGGACAACTCTTTTCATCATATGGCATCCTTTGGTGGTACACACAAGCTAGTGGTGAGCATATGATGCAATTTGCACAATATACG
This sequence comes from Sequoia sempervirens, assembly GCA_007258455.2. NCBI lineage: Eukaryota > Viridiplantae > Streptophyta > Pinopsida > Cupressales > Cupressaceae > Sequoia > Sequoia sempervirens. Next base: position 67,883 of record VDFB02024767.1, on the reverse strand, counting down.
ACAATTTAATCTTCTTCATCATGCAACTTGAGCACTTCTTAGCAACATACAATGGTTGTTGGTAAAAAAATCACCCTTCTACATCATATGTACATACAACACATCTTGCACCATATGATCAGTATCAGGACATAATAACTTGGCCACAATAACCCTAGACACAATAACCTTGTCATAATAACCCAAGGAAAAAATAACCCAGAGTCATAATAACCCATGGACAAAATAACTCGTGGTCAAAATAACCCATGGACAGAATAACCCATGTAATTTATAAATTTTATTTTCCTTTCTTTATATTCTTACGGGGATATTTTGTCCATGGGTTATTTTGACCATGGGTTATTTTGGCTTGGGTTATTATGACCTTGGGTTATTTTGTCATTGGGTTATTTTAGTCAAGTTATTATGTCCTGTAACCATATGATCCTCTCTTGCTAGTAGGTGTACACCCTTCCTCAGGTGATAATCAGTTTGTGTCCACGTCATATGATCGATAATCCAAAATTATGGGGTTTTAGTGGTTGACATTGTATGACCATCAACCATCATACAAAAAATTCCTTAATCACCATCATATGTTGGTTAAACATTCCAAAATATTTACTTTTTGGCTTTGTTATCATTACCTCTAAACCCCCATCACACTCATTTAATTTTCCAAGTACACCCCATTTTCAAGTTTGTAAATTACACTTCCAATTTTGTTTACATGTCCTTATCTCCATCATCATCATTAGTTTGGAAAGTCTTCCCTAATGTTACTTGATGTTTGATTATCATTTGGAAGATGATTTTTTTATTTTGGGGGGATGATGTATTCAGTGTACAATCTCTATTATTATGTTTGATAGAATTAGTTATCTGACTATATATTAATTGTTTTTATTAATTTGTCATTGGCTTCAAGTATTATAAGTGCCAATTGCTTGATGGTTGTGTTCTTGTTGGAAACTATCAAGTCCTTTAAATAGATTGTGCATCATCAAGGAAAGTAGTATGCATTGAAATATCTATTATTAATTCATGTATTTATTTTATCAAATAGAGCAGTAAACACCAACAAACTGCAACCTTTAATTTTGATTGTCATCTATTTCTTTGTTTGTCATGGTTATTTTACTATAAATTTTGATAAAGTAATATATTCTTTTTGCAATCTATACCTCCTCAAATGAAGTTGTTAAAGATTCAAATTTTAGATTATTAGCATAATTGATTTGAATGTCCTTGTATGACATACACTCCATGATGTAATGTCATTATGTTTTCATTGATCTTAATGTGCTATTATGAAAAATCCTATAAATCCACTCCTCTTTGGGTGTTTTCATCCTCCCCATTTTATGTGTAAGATTTTGTGAGATAATTCTTAATTAGGACATTCGAATTTTACCTTTACATTTTATATTTTCCCATATAAAGTCATTTTTCTCATGGTCGCCTATGGGATTAAATTTCTTGACATAATAGTTTATTTTTGGCTGAGTTATTTTGTGCACATGAAAATTTTGACTTTCTCTCTCTCACACCTTTTAATTTTTATATTTGTGTTTGGGCACTATTGATAGTTGATTCCCCATTAATTCATCACTTGGCATTTTTCTTTGAATCCATGTGTTCTTTCTTCTAGTATTTTTTTTCCACTACAATTTTGGGCTAGTAGTGTTCTTCCATATTCTCTATTATCTTCAAATATCCAAGCAATAAAATCATTTCTAACACTTCAATTAGTAAGGCTTTGGCCTCATCTAAGATGATATCATATGGCACCATGGCCTTTATTTTGAAACTACTTGTGATCAAATATATTTGTGACCTTTCTATTTGTCTCCATTTTAATATTGATGTGTTACCACCCCAAACTTGACAACCATACAATACCATTGGTGTAACAAGCATCCCAAATAAGGCCTTATTTGTTTTGAAACCCCATAGCTCAACTAATTTATATTTTCTTGAATCATGTATAGATATTTCCATTCCCCTTGTATCCTTTTTTTTCCTAAAAACATCCTAAATAAGGTTGTGAAAATCAAGTCCCAAGTATTTGTATTCATATGCCACTTGTGAGGGGCTTCCTTCAAACTAAAAATTCATTTGCTTCTTTTTTATTCTCAAGAAAAATATCATGACCTTGGTTTTTCCAATAATCACTTATATTCCCATGTCCTGATAAAATAGTTCTAGGGATCTTAGGTGTTCTTATAACCGATGTGTTGTTTTTCTATTAGAATGAGTTCATCTACAAGGAGCATTAACTTTATCAAAATGTGTTTAGGTAAATAGCCCCACCGCTTGGCTTGTCTATCCACTCCTTTAACTTGTCTATGTATAGCCCCAATAAATTGGAGGATAGTAGGCAACCCTATTTGGCTCCAATGTTGCTCCTAATTTTTTTTTATATGCCATCATTTGTTGCTTGAACTTGGTCAAAGAGACTATGGACTATTTCCTGTATTAAAATTTTGGTATTCAAAAGTCTTCCATTTTGACCCAAAGTTTTCTTCTAGGTATCATGTCAAATGCCTTTTCTAAATTAAGAACAACCAAAAACCTTTTGTCCATATTTTTTTGAAACCCTTTTTATTACATGTTAGAGTGTGATAATAGTGGTCAATTGTAGAGTGCCTTGGCATGAACTTTTCTTACCATTTTTCCATTTTACTATCCTTTTCCACACAAAAGTTGATCCTACACCCCACCATACTTCCAGAGAGTTCTCCAAAAATGAGATTAATCATTATAGTGTGATAGTTTATTGGGTTGTTGACATCCCCAATTTTGAGGAGAGCAATGAAAACACTAGTTCAATTTATTGAGAAACTATCCTAAATGACCTCATTACATATTATTTTGATGTGCAATGCAAGAGCCTCTAGGCCCCATTTTAATAATTTATCTTATAACCCATCTATGTCTTGAGTTTCACCCATGGAGAAATTTTCCTTTATATCCTTTGCAGAGAAGAGTTTGGTCCTAGTATTAATAACTAAAGGAGGATCTTTATTTTGGTCTCTTTCATAAAATTTTATCCACTGGGAATTTATGATATTATACTCAACCTTTTCTTTAGCCTATTTTAGTTCCCTCAAAAAACCTCTAGGATTATGCTTCACTAGAGAAATTAGCTCCTTCCTCCTTACTTCCATGTATTCTTCTTCTTTAGATCTTACTAGCTTTTCATACACCTTTTTTCTTGAATTTTTCATTCTTGAGATTTTAAACATTATTTTTACTACCTTGCACTCTTCATCATACCATGAATTTTCTGAAAAACTATTTTTGATACTTCTTAAATGGCTATATCTATTTTGCATGTTGTGAGAGCTTTATGGATTATTGAAAGAAAATTATCATTTTTTGTTATTATTTTCTTTTGTTGGAGCTACTAGTGTGTTTTATTTCCTATAACTATTTTTCAAGCATTGATTTAAAAGTGTCTTGATTTGCATGGGTCATAAGGATTTTTCCTTGTAGTCCTACATTTTTACTTTGTTGAAAAATATCCCTTTGAGAGTCACCTATTTGCATACCAAATTTTACATATGCAAGGTTATGATTGGATTTCATTTCTATAGGGTATCTTCCTATCTCAACCTCAATTAACCTTCACATATCCCTTTGCAAACAAATGACATAATCCACTACACTTTTCCTATTGTAGGTTTGGCGTGTGATATTCCCAAAGATCAATCACACACTTATGCCATTATATAAGATCAAATCATGAAGTTTGCACATATCCAATAATTCAATTGCAAACTATGAAATATCTCCTTTTTTTATTTATTTTGAGACTCTTTCCCACTTCTAATTCTCTTCTTCCTCTAACCATAGTGGATTTTTATTTAGCCCCTCTTCACTATGGAGGCATAGATCTTGGTTATTTTTTGTTCTCATATTAAAGTCCCCTATTAGAATGACCTCACCTATGATGCAATATTTTGTTATGCCTTTTTAAAAGATTCATATGAATATTCCTTGTCTAGATTCTTTTTCTTGTACATTTTAGAGCCATATAGGTCAACGTAACATGTTTCAAGACAAATAGTAGATTCCTTATCTATTATCCTCATCCATATGTAAGAGTTATTTGAGGTATTCTTTTCCACTTTTATGATTCACTAACATGTTTCTCTTACAAAGATTGTCAATCCCCGTGTTCCCTTCCATATTCCATTAACTCATTATAAATCAAGACCATTCTATAACCTTAAAATCCTAGCACTCTAAAACCCTCACGCTCATGTGTTTCAATGAGAAAAATGATGTCCTTTCCCTCTAATATGGGCACCAAACTAGAACCCCCTTCCAAGGTTATCCTCTATAATTATAACTTACCATTGAAACATGATCTTGGGGGGGGAATCTTCCTATTTATTATGAGTTGTGCTAACATTAATTTGTGCTTCACCATTATATGACCATGACTCTTTTCTTGGTGAACCTACATTCAGGTGTTCATGAGGATAGCATTTGCATCAAGGGTTAAATCTACATCTTTCAAGGTTACTCTTATAAATTCCTTTCTTTCCTTTCCATTCTTCTCATTTTGTTTGTCTGAAGGATGTGCCCTACCCATTGGAATTTATCTAATAAGAAGTCTCTTGCTAACCTATAGGTATTTTCTCCTTCCCCATGCTCTTATGTGTTGGTATTTTTCCTCACACATTTGCAATCTATTTTTTTCTTTTCTTTATGAGCTATCTTTGTATATCTATTGGGTCTTTTACCACTTGCATCCATGATTTGGCCTCTTATAATTCCTCCATGCATTAGTTTCTTTGATCTCCATGTTTTATATTTTGGATTGAATCTCTTTGATATGTGAAATAAATCTTTCCTCTCCTACTTGGGCTATGTCCCCACCCTTCTCTTGGATTAAATCTTGCTTTAGTGCCAAAATCTCTTGCTTCCCTATTTCCATGTTGTTTTGCAATTCGTTTAGTTGACCTTCAAGTATCTTATTTTCTCATGTTAGCTTCATGTTGGCTTCTATGATCTCTTGAATTTTGGTATCTTTCATTTTCTATTTCATCTCCATGTTATTTTTCCATTTTATTCCAATTAATTCCTTGAAATACAACTTTTAGAACCACATCAAAGGTGTTGATATGAAGCTATATAGATAGTTGTCCTAATTCTCAACCTCCCCCTCTATGGTGGCTTAAGTATATTTATTGTTACCCTATTGCTTTGTTTCTACATCCTATTGAAACACCACTTCAAGATGGATTTCTTGCTTGAATACTAGAGGTTTTAATTGTTCTTATTTATGTTCAACTCTAGAGCTATTTGAGTATTATAGGTTGATTTTGGTAGAATAGCTACAATTTTTTCCTCCTAATTTTTTAACTTTCTTGTTGTCTTGACTTGCATGTGTTACAAGAGCCTCGTATACTTTTTGATATTCACATAGGTTAGGCTTGCTCCTAAATCTGCTAACTTGTTTTGACTATTCCCTTTCTTTTGTGAGTGCAACAATATGAGTTTTAACACCCCTACTATGAAAGATGAATAATTGTTGGGAATATTTGAAGTATAAGGCATTCCATATAAAATGATCATGTTTTCTTTGGGATTCTTTGGCTCTTCCCTAAGACTATCTCACCTGCACTAATTCTTCATTCCTCCATTAAACTAATAGTTGTGTCTTTCCCGCCATTCTGAGAGTTTGAAATTATGCTTGTATTGTGGGAAGGAGTGCCCTCTTCTATAAGTCCCAAGGTTTCAGTTTTCCAATTTACCAATGTGATATTTTGACACATGGGAGAGGGATGTTTACCCTAACTTGATTTTCCTTCAACCTATTAACCCTATACTTTGTTTCCTACAATCTCTTGTATCCTTGTGCTATGTGCATTCACTAAGCGTTGTTTTCTTTGCATTCATCACCAACCTCCTTGAGATGTTGAAACTTATGTATAGAACTATTGCCATATGAATTAAATGAAATGTTGCAAGAAGTCATGCCATGTAACAATGACATTGCTACAAAAGGTGGAAGATGCAATCACACACACTAATATAATTGTGGGACTTGTATACTTTTGTTTCTTAAGGATATTACATTTTTTTTGTTTCTCCAAGAGTGAAAAACAACTAACTAAACTATCATTCTCATGAAAATACGTACTAACTAAAGGATATTACATTTTTTTTGTTTCTCCAAGAGTGAAAAACAACTAACTAAACTATCATTCTCATGAAAATACCTACTGACTGCACTTCTATTAAATGCAGTGATATTGTAATAGTGAAGGTGATTACTATTGTTGCTTCAAATCTAGTACAATTACTAACTAAACTATTGAACCTATGGAAACACCTACTCATAGTTGCTACTATGGAATGAGGGGTTGTTTCACTAGTAAAAGTCAACTTTGTTGTGAAAATGCTTCATGGGATGTCACAATTGTAGGAAACATATGTGAAGGTTATTGCATGCCAGATGTAGTTTCTAAAAAAAGATATAAGACATGGTTGAAGAACAAGATAAGGTGTGGTTTGAAAATGAAAAAACATGATGAAAACAAGAGGAGAAGATAGTTTAACAATTTATCGATATAATTTATTTATGTAAAAACAATTGCAATTATAATGCCAACTAGGTTCATGTGCATGCAGATTCCTTTCACCACAAGTCGCATCCAATCTTGTTAAGCACATGGGTCAAAGTTTGGTCAATTGATCATTAAAATCTAGTATTATTAAATTATAAGTTACTTGTTGAAAATAGAGGTCGTGACATCCTTCCCCCCTTAAAGAATCATCGTCTCGATGATCAACTTAACTAAAGATTAAAAAAAAAAATTCATACCTCGTTACTTTGTTTTACCATAATGTCACAATCAGCCCACCTGATGAGGATATCATCTTTTTCCAAGCACCCATCTGTTTAGAACAACAAAATTTCCTGTGGCTAGCATCCAAACACTTGCACACTTCGTTACCACATCATTGCTTCATCAATTCACTTCATTTACCTTATTTAATAAAAGATTGGAACTAATTTATTTCTTTCGTATAATCTACTATATCTTATTCAAATCCTTTCCATGTCCCAAGATATTTACTGATAGAAAGATAACAATAATGATCATTTTGTCAACATTCCTACTTGCACGAGATGTTAGAAAAATTGACGTTATGATGATAAACAAGCATCCCATACTACTTGTTATCATCATTAGAAAACCAAAAAGAAAAGTCTCAACAATTTGAAAATGTTAAATCAATTTCATTAAGGTCATCTTTTTTATTATCAACATAAAAGATAAGAAGATCAACAAGTTACAAACAATCATCAATAGGATTAGAATCATCAAAGATAAGAAGATCACTTACTAATAAAAAAAGGTTTGGGTTGTTTACCATAGCAACCCAAAATACCAAATGCCAATAAGTTCATCAAGAGCTCGCCACTGATTCAACCAAATAGTAAATTTCACAACAAAAAGTAAATCTCATTCTATAATTGGAATTTAAGTAAATATCTATTAGCAAGGATTTCCATAAATGTATGGCATGCATAATCCTTCAAGAGAAGTCCATTACATTAATTTAATAAACAAGTCATTCAATGATTCATGCTATGATGCATATCTAGTTTCTAAATTTCATAAAGAAAATATAACATTTAATCAATTTTCAGTTGCCATAACCTAATGGTCTTCTGCAAGCTGAAATTCAAAGCATGGTTAGGGTGCTTTTCCCACCCAACCATGAAGCATAACACTTCCTCGGGATCCTTCCTAACTCGAAGAACACCTGACCCTGCATGAGGTGCCCAGAAACCAATAATAATAATTGGGCAGGAGGGAAACTCTCGATGCATGCCTAATGCCTTATATGCATTCTTATACTAGAATGAACATAATTCTTGCATACAGGATGTGGCAGAGAAACATATATATATATATATATTCTAGGCATTCATTATCCATGTATTTCAATGGTACAGCTCACTTTGGCCAAAGCATATATAGAAGAAAATTTGGTTGATCTTGGAAAAGAAGATCACCTTCTCTGTTAATCCACATTCGGCATCCTGTCCCGGAAGGTAAGCTTAAAATTTATCACACACCACACTTTCAAGTAAGGAGATAGAGGTACATCCATAACATGAAATATATATCCATAACATGTATTCTGTGAATTATCCATAAACTCTCAAGAAATTTCATATAACACTGTCAATGTACATACACCAATGAGGGTGTTACAAATCATCTATTTCAATGATACCATAAACAAGAATACATAACCTTTGATGCCTAACTCACATAGGGTATGAATACATAATTTACATATAGTGCCTCACTCGCACAAATATGGAACATGTCTCGTACACAATGTGCATTACTCATTCAAGTTTTCATAGAATGAATATGATAAGTGCATCTCTCTCACAAGTGCATTGCTCGCACACCAGGTGAAATATGCATAAATTATAGTAGTGCATTTATAATGATCATTACTCGATCTACTAAACACAATGAGTATGAAAGGTATATCCCACACACAAATGCAACATGAAATAGTTACTCAAGTGTTTTATCCACACAAAGAAATCAAGAACTTTCTCTAGTGCATCACTCACACAAGAGCAACAATAATATGAAATATGCATTACTCGCATTAGTATAAGTATAGTGAATATTTCACATTCAAGTATACATATAAATATAATTAAGGAAACAAATATTCTATGCTATGAATGCAATCATCCATACAAATGTGTCATTTATAGAGCATAAGAAGTGCATCATTGGACAAGCATACATGATTCAATCACATCAATCACTTCTCACTTTCTCTAATAGACAAATGAAGTTATTTATCATTTCAATTTCTATCATGAATTACCAATGAAGATTCTCAAGAAATCATAACCTTGCATTTTCGAAAGATCTCATGGATTCTATTAGATCCAATTCCTATAGGAATAAGACGTTGCTCAACAATCAACTTGTCTTTAAAAAATTCATCCTAGGTTTCCCTTTCCTCAAGAAGGCTCAACTAATATTCATCCATTATCCACAACTTTATTTACTACACAGGAGTTCTTCTTGCTTTCTCTCATCGGGAAGTTCTCCTTTTCTTCTTCCCCTTGTATCTTATCAACTCATTCATCCTTGTAAGTCATGAGAGAGATCTCTCTTCACATTATACTTCTCTTATGTATTCACTTTTACTACCACCTCATCATTCATAGGTTGTCACCTTATTTGATCCCTATTGGTTCAAGTATATCTATTCATCTTACTTCATCATTCACCCTTCTTAACTGTCCATTCCATCACTCTCACAAATTATCTTATAAAAACACACTTAAGGAAAAGAGGTCTTACACCTCTAGAGTTCTCTCAATGATCGAACTAAAAAAACATACATCAATGAATCAATGCACATTAAAACAAGGTCATGCCTTCACTAAATTTAGCCATGTAGGCTTACACATGAGTTATCATCTCAGAAATACACACAAGTTCAAATACTGTAATAAAAATTAAAGAAATAGCAAAATCATAAGTGCATCCACAAAGAAACCATAACTCATAGATTTTCATGAGTGGAAAACCCCCGTAGGGATGAAAAACCACTCGTAAAAGTGTCTTACTGGCTTAATGAAATGCTTTTCTAGCAGTACCTTACTAGCTACACGTTCTCTATAGTTACAAGATGCCACTTGGGCATTCACAGTGTCTCATGGTCATGATCTTTCACTACATATTTCTATATCATGAAGAACATATTGTAGTTATTTTATAAGTTGCATAAATCTACAAGTAACAATTTCCATTTTTCCCATTGCATCGTCCTTGCATAGGAAAATAAGGTAATACCCACACCATCATGAGTTGCTCCCAAGCAATTACAAATAAGATAATTCAACTTCCAATGTTGTCTCAAATATTACACAAGTACACTTACAAACATAACCAATTACATAAAGCTTCATGGAAATAGTCCTAGTCCTGTTAGAATACACACATGCCTATGCAATTATAACCAAAAAGTTTACCTATAAACTCAATGATTCATAGGGTTTTAACAATAATAAAATAAGGGGTTGGGGCCCTAGCTTGGTTGGCTAAATCTTTCCTGTTGCAGGAGGTTGGTCACGAGGTCTAGTCTCCCCCACCCCCATGGTACCGGAGGGCGTGTCGCGCCAGCGCCGCCGGTCACGTTAAAAAGTTTACCAGGCGCACTGCAGTTTATAGGGGGTCGTGCTACCCGATTCCTGCAGTCTAATAAAAAAAATAAAAAAAAACAATAATAAAATAGTACTAAAAAAAAAAGAGTTAAGAATGTATACATTCATTTACAAATAAAACACAAAATCAACTAAGTGAGAGAGTTCCAAAGTTCTCCTTACCTACTTGATAAACCATGCTGCATGAGAAGAATGCCACTACTAAACCCAATCTTTAATAAGGTAAGGTACGATTTTTCTTTAATAGAAATTATTAAATATATTTAAAATAAATATAATTAACATTTTCTTTTCCTCTTAATATACTTTCCTTACTTTAATAACTATATATTAAATATTTATTAAATATCTACTCCTAAAATATTACTAAATAATTTCCAATTAAAGACTTCATTCCCCACATATTAATTTACCTCATGAATATTCTCTCTAATTAAAGAAATTAAAAACCCCATATTTTATCTTACTCTCTTTCACTTTATTTAAATGTAAGAAGCACTTTTATTGTGTAAGATTCGGTGGGAAGTAGTTTTATTCCCTAATATTTATGCTTTAAAAGGAAAACTTGGGGAAGATGGCTTAAACCACGAGAGGAACAATTATAAGAAACAATTCCTCACGCCAAGAATGCAAAGAAGATAAAGAGACAACGCGAAATGCATTCAACCTTCTTTCATTCTTGTTTCAGAGTTTGTTCTTGGACAGTAATTGATTGGGATTGCAAACAAACCTAAGGCAAAATTAAACTTTGTAATCCCAAACGAATAGCGAAAAACAAAACCTGAAATATATTATAAGGATCACAATTGAAATCTTAATCTGCATATCCACTGGTTTTAGTGATTTCAGGTACATTACAAACAATATTTCGGTAAGGTTCAAGATTTTGTGTTCTCTGCAGTTGTTATTATATTGAGATCGAACTGAGGAAATTGAATTCTACCGGTGAGAGTAAACTGATTCTGAATTTGGTTTATTAAATTATTACATTAATCCTCTGGTCAAGAACTTATACTTCTCTCTCTTTTGGCAGTTATAGTGACCGTAACTTCAGGCAACTCATGTGTAGGTATATATGTCTCATAACTTAAGATTATGTAGTGGGAAAGGTGGAGCGACTCAGATTAATCTTTTGCAGGCTCGACCTCAGTCCTGAGCAGTTGGTTACCTTGTTTTCTTGAAATAAGAACATAAAATAAATAGCTACTTCCTCCTTACATTGAAAAACAGAAGGACAGTATGGTCAAATAAATAATGACCGACTCGGTAAAACCTAGAAGCACGATTGGGACATCAAGCCGATACAGTAAAAATCATTCTACACAGATGGCCTGATCTTTACACGCGGGAGCCTGAACTTTCTAGACTGGAATAGATTAGAACACCGTAGGGAAAATACTGTTGGAAACTTATAATGTGAGATATAGATCAAAACGATAGACCAAGAGGAAAATGTAATAAAACTCAACCAGTAGATGGTTTCCTAAAAGCTTAAATTCATTCGACAAATTCCATAGTTTGAAGTAGAAGGCAAAGGTAATGTGACAAGGAAAGAACAGAGAATAGATCCAAATACAATATTTGTCTTTTCAAGCATTACACAGGAAAATTCAACCAACATCTACGTACCCATTATGAGCTCTGCTTCGGTCTGGAAAAATATTCCATTCTAGTTTCCTTCGCTCGTCTTTGGGAGTGATCTCTCGAAAAGATTTCCAAAGACAGAAAACAGCTGCGCCTTGGCCAAGAAGTTGGGATTACTCAAAAACTTGCAGATTTTAGGACAGAGTCGTTGGAAGGCATGAAGAGGTGGGTCCTTGGCACTCTCAATGAGGTTTGCAGGGTACATTGTAGTTCCACTTTGTACGCTTTTGGTTTGCTTCCCCATCACCTTAAACAGGGGCTTCGCCAACACAGAAACGAGGGAAGAACCTGCCCCGTTTGCAAGGAGATAGTGGGCTGCAAAGTCGCCCATTGTGTCATGGCAGACATCCTGGACACTGGAGTCAGGGTCCTTGAGGCCTTTATTCTGATAGACCAAATGAAATGCCTGTTTGGACGGATTCTCATTTTGCTTTGCCAACACCTATTTCGTTGTCGTAAGCTTCCCATTTAGTGCCAATAGGTGAGTAGTTTATGTGCGCCGCTTCTCATGGCATCTTCTATTTTGGAATTTAGACCTTGATTTGCTTGGACTCGATATTAGACATGATTGAACACTCCCTGAGAAACTGTTGTCAACGGAAGAAAAGTGGGTTTAGGGCGTTCATAATAAAGTCTTTCCAGTGCCTGCCCCTGCTCACCGTTAGCTCACATACTCCCTAGTATCAAGCCCAAATTTCTTTCTTTGGCTCTTGAGAGAGCCATTGTATTCCCCCGAAAAAAGTGCTTTCCTTCTTTTTTGTCTCCTCTTTCCCACATAGCTTATAGATAGGCGCCATTTCAAACGAACTCAAACCGTTTCCCAAACGGTTGCCTGAATGAATAAAAGATTTCTCTCCTCGCCTATTAATGCCTCCCAGCCAAAAATAAAAAGAAAACGGTTTTCCACCTGATGATGCAATTTCTAGATTAACTTATAAATTTTACCTCTTTTTTTTTATTCATGTGATTTCTTCTATTTAAATAAAATAGCATTTGCTTTTACCGTACAAATTGACTATATGTAATAACAAATGATTTTCTTTATTTATTTATTTTATTTATTTTCCTTCACTTACAATTTTAAATCAAATAATTAAATCTATTTTTTTTATTCTAGTTAGAACATATTAATGTCTAGTTAACAATTTAATTTAAATAAAAACTATTAAACAATTTATCGATATAATTTATTTATGTAAAAACAATTGCAATTATAATGCCAACTAGGTTCATGTGCATGCAGACTCCTTTCACCACAAGTCGCATCCAATCTTGTTAAGCACATGGGTCAAAGTTTGGTCAATCGATCATTAAAATAGTATTATTAAATTATAAATTACTTGTTGAAAATAGAGGTCGTGACAATTTCAACAGTTGCATGATAATAAGAATAGAATAGAAACTATTGCAATGTGCATGTCTATTGGGATTGCTATAGGCAATCAATGGTGCAAAACTACCATATGATAAATTTTGATTAATTAAGACTTGATTTTTCAATAGTTTGTAGGTAGTTTTTGTTTTTCTTCTAATTTTTTTGGGTTTGTTGCAAGACAATTAAAATTTAATATTTTGATTATGTTTGCATAAACTTTGATAAATTCAAAGTATAGGTAACTAGAAAATAAGAATTAAGAAGTAGTGCAATAGAAAGAGAAATAAAGGATGTTTCAAAAAAAATATTATTCAAAAATTAAGTAATTTTTGTCTAACATGAATTTTCCCATTACTATTTTCAACAAAAGGCTCGCTTGTAGGAAGGGGTTAAGTGGGTTTATTTTTAATTAGATAGACTCATATCTCCACATTGTGAGAATTTATTTTGTACATATGGGATTAATTTACTTCCATGTTCATGTATGTTTGAATTGGTTAATTATTTCATTGCATGATTTGTGTGAAATATTTTAAGTGTAGTGTGTATCATTGTTAACTTATGTGTCCTCAATTTGAGCAATTGTAGGTTAATCATGGTTTTCCTTTTAGTAGTTTGAATTTTTAGATTGATTTTCAGACATTTCCTTTAAATAGCTAAATTATTTTCATAGTGAAGGTTAAGTTGCTATAATTAGACTTCTTTAGGATTAGCTTAGGATTCCTCTATTTTTAGTCATCATTCTTTGAATTCCTTTCATACTCCCCATTTGAGGCATATTTTCTTATAAAAATATTATATAAAAGGCCCATGGACTACTCATATAGTGCAAATCATCTTTTCAAGTTTTCCCATCACAATAATTCAAGAGAATGATAATTCAAACTATCAAAGGTTGACTTATTCAATAAAAATTGAATAAAAGAATACCCCTTGAGTTGTGGACAAGCTCTCAAAAGAAACACAATCTATAAATCCATGATTAGACATTACCTATCATAAATAGACTTTTCCATGAGCAGCCCACCTATGGGTTTTCCATGTATGATTCTTAAATCAACATTAATCCAACAATGTCATAAGTAGACATGAACCAATATAGTGATAATGAAAGATCGATGAAGCAAATCCTCTTTGAATAAATGGATTCCAACACAATAATAAATCTAATCCTTTTCTTGAATACATTGCATCTAACATCTATCCAAACCACCTCTAAGAAACAACAATGAAATCCATCTAATAATGCTTACTCCATGGGGTGACCAATACCCACAAGGCTACCTATTCATCAAATGCAATAAAGAAATCATTAGTGACGAGAGGTAAATGCTTTCAATGTTGAGAATGTTAGCATACAAATAATGTTAAGCTTCATCTAGGTAGATAAAATCAATCTTGGTTTCTTGACCCATTTTTTGAGTATGCGAATTTCCACTTGTAGATGTGCATTTATTCAACTTTTGTAGGTATCCACACCACTACTCAGTTGGAGGTTGATGTGTGTGCATTTTGCAAATATTAGATTGCCATCCTTTAGAGGCCTAAGCCTGTTCACACTAGTTTAACTTATCTCACTTTACTACTATAAATAAATGTATTGTAAATGGGTTTTAATACTGATCATTGTAGAGCAAGGATAGGCTAATTTTATGCTCCTCATCATAGAATTGTTACATGTTTATTAGAACAATTATTTCTTCCTTTTAAATTGAAATGATATTTTCAAAGGTAATTTTTTGTAGGTGTTCTTGGGTAATTGACACTAGTAATTTGTCAATTCTAACAAAGGAAATACATCTATATGAAGTCTACAAAGATGAGCATAAGTAACTCCATGCTAAGCATTAGTCCATCCATGATAACAACACTATGCACTCTCTCAATGAACATCACCACCTTGCAAATACATAGATTGAGGCCTTAAACATGACCTCTTTCAAATATAAGGATGTTGACACTATATAGATCTTTTAAGTTGTCCACTATCAAGTTCAAAAGAATCAAGTAATGATGAAGAATGATCATTTCCAAATTGAAGATTAGGGTAACCTAGTCCTACAATCACTAGCCAAAATATCATTGCAATCGAAGTAATAATACCTATTCATTTTTAATAAGTTGATCAATTGTATAACTGATTTGTTGGAGTAAAATAGGGCTAAAGACTTCATATACATATCAAATTCACCAGTATTAATAAAGATGGTAATATCAACACTATTATGTCAATGATATAAACATAGTGGAAACTATGTCAATATCATTTCTTAACTTTCCCATTCACAATTCTAATTTCTAGATAGGTGTTGTAATCCATAAACTACTAGGCTAAAGGATGCACCCATTGAGCTTTTTATTGGTTTATTGTTTCTTGCAATATGGCATGTCCATTCATCTTCACCATCTAGATAATATTGAATCCCACAAACATAAATCATCATTAATTTAACAATTCATTATCCTCTAACTATGGTATCAACACATATTTGATCACCAAATGATCCCAACAATAGGTTTGTAGCCTTACAATCCTCAAATTTCCCATCCAAACAAGTCTCCAAGAGAATAATGTGGGAAAAAGCTAGAGCTAACTATATATGACACATGTCAATCAACAAATGCTCTTGGTTATAGTAAATAATTGAACCACTCTAACAATGGGCATGCAACATTGTAGTCCTTCAATTATTCATTTAAACAATTCTCCAAGTGAATGATAAGCCAAAAGGCTAGATTTGAATATAACTCAATTAATGCTCAATTACTAGACATTCTTCAATATATGGAGGAGCTCTCAAAGGCAACACAATGCCCAAATATATTCCTAGATATTGCCTATCATCTATAGAATTTTCCATGAATTCCCCATAGATGTTCCTCCAACAAAGGGTGTGTACAAGAAGTTGAGTCCACTTTTTGGCCAAAAAGTGGAAGTGTTTTCCCTGATTTTCAGTATTTGACACATTTGACCTTAAAATTTGAAGCACTTAGAGATGAAATCTTTAAAAAAGTCACTGATCATAAAATGTAGTGCTCGAGTCTAGTTTCCAAATATGTAATTTATTTCAATACCCAGATTGTACAAATTGAGTTTCAATAGGCATTTCAAAAACCACTGTTTAAAAGTCATTTTTTTACCATACCATGCACATGTACGACATCCATATTTTGACTTAAATTATCGTATTTTTCTAAATCCTTTTGGGAAAAGTTTTATGACTCACTGAAGCTTGCTCTTTATATTTTTTTGTAATTTTTTATTGAATATTTTTTTTTGTTAATTTTTTATTAGGCAGATTTGTCGTTTTGAAAAATCGTCATGTACGACATGCATAAGATGACCTAAACTTATCATTTTTTGATTTTTTTTTTTTCAAATTGAAAAGAATTGTCTGAAGTTTTCTCTCGTGCAATCCGTTTGTCAAAATGTTATGTTGATCAAAAGTTATTAAAATAGTAAAAAACTCTAATATTTAAAGTTTATGGACCAATTTTATTAGAAATTAATTGAAAAATAGAAAAAATAATTCAATTGCAAAACAAATTACATATTTAGAATCTGCATTGTTTGATCTAAAATGGGTTTTAATTTCGTCAGAAAATTTTTGAAAAAAGGTCGTCAGCCATATGTCCAAAGTCGATATTTTTCTTTGACATTGTTAGGGCCTTCAATTTGCAGGTCAAACCAGGTTGAAGGCTTAGGTTCGGACTTCCAAAGCTTTTCCCGAACCAAAACCTTGGAAAAAGCCTGCCCACGATGCAAAACAAAATTCAAATTTAAAAAATGGGATCCTCATTATAAACGGATCCTCATGAGCAGAAATCCGGATCCCGCGGTTATAATCGGTATCCGTTTCCTTATTGACATCAGAAGGCAACTTATCCGCGATCCGCCATCCGCTGCTCAGCAAATGTAAAATTCAATAATCGGATGAGTGAACCGATCCTACTAAAGACCGATCCTCGGTTTATTAAAAACCGGATCTCAAGCTTTGTAATTCCGGGATCCTCGCTGATGTTTATCCCGCGATATCGATCCCTACATTTTGAAAAACACTGTAATACCATCGCCAAGCGCCCCGCAACTTTGCAACTTCGCCACGTACCGCCGGTGAGCACTAAAACTTCAAATTATTTTTCATAAGTTATTGTATTTATAGGTGGTCAATTTGATTTTTCGTTGATTTTATCAAAGGGAGCATCATCTACACCATTTTTGAAGTGAAATTTGCAATATTGATTGAATTTTTCAAAGAAAGCATGAAGAAAACAATTTTTAAAGTGGAATTGTGGTAGTTTCCTATTTGTTTTGAGGAACACAAGAGGAAGAATTTTGCCGTAATAGGTATTCAACTTCCAATTTGGATTGAATATTTTGAAGTATTTCACTATTAACATCTATTTACAGAATTTTATACCATGGAGATAAATAAGAATAAGAGAAGCGAAATAACATTGACCTCAAGAAGTTGAAGCAAATAAAGAAAAAGAGAGACAAAGACAAAGAGAAAGAAGAATGAGAATGAAATCAATGAACGATGGTGGAGCAACCAATTCAACAACTATTGAAGATGAAAACATTGAAGATACCATAGTTGTAGATGAAGCTAATTTGTAAGGAGTCAATTTGGAGAAGAATATGATTATACAAACAAGTCCTACTATGTCTTCAAACCCCTCTTTGAATGCTATGGAGAATGTTTCAATATACACAAATCCAGGTACGTCTTCAAATCCACATGTTAGTGACATGGTAAATTTGTTTGTAGAAGATTTACAAGATGCTGGATATAATGATGTTGAGATTGACTATATTCAAAAAAATGAAACTTTTATAGAATTTGTTGAAAACAAAAAAGAAAAATCTTTTGTTGCAAATGAAAATCAAAATGATCATTTTCTTGAAAATGAAAACAAAACCTATATTTTTGATGAAAATGAAAATGAAAATGAAAACCATTTTGTTGATGAAAACGAAAATGAGAACCGTTTT